>WYEA01149218.1:0-11507 GCA_033558465.1 Alcedo atthis | reverse complement strand
AACCTCTGCGCCATCCACGCCAAGCGCGTCACCATCATGCCCAAGGACATCCAGCTGGCCCGCCGCATCCGCGGCGAGCGTGCCTGAGGCTCTCGGGTCTCCCAACACCACCAAGCCCAAAGGCTCTTTTAAGAGCCACCACACGTCCACGAAAGAGAGCTGTCACGCTTGTGTTTCTGGAGGTAGCAAAAGCACCCATTGTTAAGGCTGTTTCCCGTACTTAAAGCAGCGCTGGTTCTGAGGTAACGGGGAGGTGCGGTTTAGCCGAAGCTTGGGGAAATGTTTTCACTTGCCCGTGTGCAGTGACGGGTCTGAGCTTTGGTTTTGAAAGCTGCCGGAGAAGGGAGAGGGTGGGGGGTGCTGGGCGGGCTGGAGCGCTGGTAAAAGGGGGTTTTGTCTATATACCAAGCATATTTCACCAGGAAAAGGGTTTCTTGACGGGGCTCGCAGCCTCCTCTTTTCCCTGCAGTCCCTGGGGCGCCGCGGGTTGCTTAACCCCGCGCCTCAATGCTTTGCTCCGTTCCCTGAATAGCAGAGGGGCGAGCGCCGCCATGTCATGTGCTTCCCCACACAAAGACTATCGCGGCGGTGGTCGGGGAAGCGACTGTAGCAACAGCTCTTGTTCCTGTCCTGCTGTTTTTCTTGTGTGCTATTCCCATTTTGAAAGGAGTAAAACGGGGATTGAGCTGGGGGGAAGGGGATGGAAGAGCGAAGAGATGAAGGAAACTGACATATGTAATTTCTGGGAATTCAGAATTTTGCACGAGATCCGAAGTCGTATGAAGCAACCGGTAAAACCGCCCTTTTCACTTCCAAAAGCTGATTGAGCCAGAAATCGGTAGGGCAGAGAGCCCTTCAGACCACTGTTAGAAGCAATGCTCAAGCCTCACAGTTTGTCTCCCACCTCCCTCCCAAGGTACTGGTAAGATACTGGGGGGGCTGGGGCAGAATACATCAACGATTAAAGCTCCTTCGTTGGAATTGTGGGTGGCTCTGAAAAGAGCCTTTGGGTTTTGACAGAGAAAGATTTGTGACGTGGTGTTAACCGCCGAAGCCGTAGAGCGTGCGTCCCTGGCGCTTGAGGGCGTAGACCACGTCCATGGCCGTCACCGTCTTTCTCTTGGCGTGCTCCGTGTAGGTGACGGCGTCGCGAATCACGTTCTCCAGAAAAACCTTCAGCACGCCTCGCGTCTCCTCGTAGATCAGCCCCGAGATGCGCTTGACGCCGCCGCGCCGAGCCAAGCGGCGGATGGCCGGCTTGGTGATGCCCTGGATGTTGTCGCGCAGCACCTTGCGGTGGCGCTTAGCTCCGCCCTTGCCGAGCCCTTTGCCGCCTTTGCCTCTGCCAGACATTCTGCCTGCTGTCTCGAACCGAGCTGCTTGTGGCGGGAACAGCCGCCAGCGCCTCTTTATATGGCCGGCGGTCGGACCTGGTTGAGGACTGAGAAGGGGCAGGGCAAGGGAGGGCTCTTCTCCGCGCCCTTCCCCCTGCGGGCAGCGGCGTTCGCTCCATCGCCCGGACGGGGGGCGGGGCGAGACGGCCGGCACAGCCCGTGCCCTTAGCCTGAGGAGTCAGCCGGCCCCGCCGCTGCTCGGTCTGGGCGCCGGCGGACCAAGTCTCCGGAAAGGGGGCACCCTCCTTCCCGCCGCTTTCTGCCCGGTTTCCCGTCCCCGTCGTTGCGGCGTTCCTGCCAGTGCGGAGCGGGTCGCCGCCGACCGCGTGTCTGCAGCAAAATGCAGCCAATGGGGGCGGAGGGGGAGGGGGAAGGGACGGGACTGTCGCTTCCCGCCCGCGCACTGCCGCCCTGCCGTCTCCCGCCGCCGCTGTCATTTCCGCGCGCTCCAACACAGGTCCCGACCGGGGAGGAACTGGCGTTCTGTTTGTGGCGTTCTGGTCAGTCCTGGTTAGTCCTAGTTTTCGGCTTGGGAGAGGTGTGTGCGGTTTAACGTTTCCCGTAGTTTAGCGCCTTCTTTCAGGTATAACTTTGTATCTTTTAGCGGTTTCGATATGCTAATCGAGCGGCTTTATTGTTTCGTTATAGAATACTGGTTTTTACTGGGAGTTTGGTGGTAGCTGCAGTGCGCGGTGCAGGAGCTAATGCAGTGTTTCCCAGATCCTTGACCGAAGGAGGAAGCCGACAAAACATCCGTGTGCCCTCAAGCCGTTCTTTTTCTGCCTGACTTAATATTTAAATTCACTGTGAAAGCTATTTGGGTTTTTTTTACTTCGTTTGTCATAGTAAATGTTATTCTGAGCATTTGCTATTTACCGTCTCTTGTCAGAAGTTTTTTATACACCCGTGTGTAGAACAGAGAATATTTGATCATGTGTTTGATCTGTTAGGCCACCACCACAATCTTCCACTGTTTCCTAGGCCTCTTCCTCCCATTTCTATAATTGTTCCTGATTTAAAAAAAAAAAAAAATCATTGGTAATTTCACAGCCCTTTCTCTTTTGGCTGTAACAATCTTGTGTCACTATGTGTCACTTTCCAGCCCATTTGTGTTTTGGGGGGAGCATGTGTGTTTTGAGATATATTTGTAGCCTCATAGTATATATGTTATCAAATTCATTTTATGTTAGACTACCATGTTTATATCAGTCTTTACTAATATCACACAATTTGTTCTTCAAAAATAGAGAATATATTTATACTTGCGTATCAATCTGTATGGTGCTGTGGGTACAGATGAAGCTCATCAGTTTCTATTAGAATCAATGTGCCTTCATATACTAAGTTCATACCGAGAAAAAACAAAGAATTTATAGTCAGCCTTTTTTTTTTTTTTCTCCTGCATTTACTGGTTACAGCATGAGGAGAATACAACAAAAGTCTCAGTAAAGTCTCTGCATAACTATAGTGCTCTTCCCTTACTATTCTCTCCCTCTTTAAATGTCATCAACATTTTCACTTGCAGTGATTAGTGCGTTTTTCCCTCTTATTTGTCTAAATAAACACGCAGTCTTGTTCTTTTCAGGACTTCTGAAAAAAAAATAATCCTTTCTAACCAGGCTTGGTTTTTTTAAATGCCTTTTTTTAAAAAAAGTCTCTTTTCATTGCCTTTCATTAACTTCACCTCATGACATCAAATGCTTTAGTTGTTAATATTCTTGTACATTGTCCACTTAATTTCATTTTCATTATGTGATTACTGGGTATAGGTATTGTGTCTTGCAAAATATTCACATCCTGTGCCCAGTGAGGTTGAATGCTGATTGACACTTTGTCAAAAGGTAGTAATTTCTTTTAGAATCCATTTTGCTGCTTTAGTTCACTGGATCATTGTTTTTAGCTTATCTTATATAGTTAATCTTTTTTCCAAGAAATGTAACCTTTTTATTGTTTTTGCATCATATTTTCTTAATCCTCTTAATACTTCCTTAAATAACCAAATTTTCATCATTATCCATCAATTCTCAGAGTGACAATCCAGCTGAAGAAACAGAACAACTAACAATGTTTAGGTGGCAAATTTCAATCTCTTAACTTCACAATGAATAAAACACACAGATGATCTAAAACATGATTTTTTTACTATGATTGTTTTTACACAAAATCTTGATAGATATGCTAGTGAAGTAATGGGACACATAATAGACTGCTATATTATATCTTGGGTTATTTGAAGAAATATTGTTCTGTATTTTGTGATTGTTAAGAGTCAAACTTACCCAATTTTACCTTTTCCATACCAAAAAGTTTTAATTTTCTTCTTAATTTATTTTAGCTTTATATACGTGTATGGTATCTCTAAAAATTTCGCTGGCAGCTGTATGTATAAAATACTGTATACATTATTGAAGTGTTGGGGCACTCCTGGAAACAGAGAAAATTAAACCAAAAGGAGGGACATACATCATGTTTGATGTTCTGGAAAAGAATTAATAAAGTCTAAACAATCTACATTGATTGAATCCTGGAGTAACACTTTATTTCCTAATCATGACATCTTAGTTTCTATTTTACAGCCAGTGTTCATCCTTCATTCCTGGTGGTTCATTTACATGTATTTTGTTACTAAGAACCAACAAGCAAGTATACGAACTGCCTGTTAAGAGATGCGAGCTGTTTAGCATAAGTAAGTTTTAAATAGACTTAATCACTTAGAAATACAACCTTGTGTGTTTTAGTCTGCTGTTCACTTAGTTACCATGAGTAGCTAGATCTGCTGAAGCCTTAGGCTGCAAGCTCTACATTTCCACTAGGGTTAACTTAGCTGTACCTTCTTAGTCAAAACAGGACTTCCAGAAACAGTGTAAATCAAAACGTGAAGGCTTCAAAGACAGAGCCACCACCAGCATCTGGTCAAGATCGTGACCTGCTGCTGCCTGGAGTAGGGAAGGAAACCACTAAGGAGTCAGAAGGTGTTCAAAGATCTCAGGCCAGAATCTCTGTGTATGAAGGCATGTGAAGATTGCATGAAGGGTATGTGTATGATCTCTAAGGCTATAAATGCCCAGGGATTAATTTTATATGGGATCATGTTCTGGAGGCACCCAGCTTGATCTGATTCTGCTCCTGTACCATTCTATTAAATTACTTTTATGGGATTCTGGGCCTGGGACTCTGATTTGAGAAACTATGGTTTGGGCTGGGTTTCTTTAGCACTGTCCATCAATGTTTTTTGTGGTAGTGGTTTTTTGTGTGTGCGTTTTTTTGTTGTTTGGTTTTGGGTTTTTTTCCCATATTAATAAAGACAATACAGGGACTGAAAAGTTTAGTTTTCCTTTTCATCTTGCAGCATTACTTCCAAGAGATGTGAGTCGTCTCCCACAATATGGGAAGGCTGTCAGGACACACTGGAGTGAAGGAGCTGGTTGGCTGAGGGCAGTTGGGAGTAAGGAAATAATTCAATTCCTCTTCCCACTCTATATGTGCCATAGCAGATGATAATGCTCATCTTCCCTTTTGCATGAGCTTTCAGTATCTCATCCTGCAATTCCTGCCAATACTCCTTGCCTTCCCAAAAGACAACTATCCCTTTGAGGAGACTATCAAATAATGTGAATTATTACAGATTTTTTTTTTTTCTCTTCAGTGATCTACTTTGCTTTGAGGTTTTGAGGAAAATTCTTTAGTTATCTCAAGGAACTGCTCTTTCCAGTTCAACAGAATTAATATCAACTTAAAGTCTCTGTGGTGTACTTCTCAGTAAAGGTATTGCAATAGAAATATTGCTATATGGAGGTGCAGATTTGCTTTGCCTCCCAAAACAGATGCTTGTGATATATATGCCAATTTACTTATTTGAGACATTTGTGAGGGAAATGAATAACTGTATCATCTTCCTAGGGAAATGTTAAGTGTTCTTAGAATACAGTTGTATGAAATGTAGAAGTCCAAATAAACATGGAGATAGATTCTCCCTTGAGTGACAATCAATATGATGAAAATATTATAGTTGTGTAATTCTGTTAAAAATTATACTGTTGTAAGTTGCTTCACAAAATAATTAAGTACAGCACAAACAAAATTAATGCTCTTTGCATCCTACTTCTATGAAGACTCTAAGATGTTAATCTCAGCTCCGGCCATCAATCTACAACTCTGCACAGGCCATCTGCCAGGAAATGGAAGACACCCATCTGCATGACTGATCATTATCCCCCCAGTAAAAAGGAGAACCCCACATTTTGTATCTGACAACTCAGTATACCCTTAAATTACTGCTGTACTCTGCATTTTTATCATTTCAGCCCTAGTTTCTATTCTCATTCACTGGGACTAACCAGATGGACCTGACACCTGGACTGACTGCTACCCATAACTGTGTCTAACCCAGGACACAGAAGAGTTTCATCTCAGATATGCATTTGTCTCCAGGCTGTACTTGCAATTTTGTGTTGAAGCCACAGGTGGTGCATTCAGAATCACCTTCCTTCAGGTAGAAGCTGGATATCCTCATGCAGTGTGGATCATGTCAGCTTTCCTGCCCCAGGAATAGCGAGGTCCATCTCTGACAGCTTTATAAACCTCACTAAAATAATAAATGTATTTAATAATTGACACTTTAAAAGGTTAACCTTTTCATGCACAAACAACCCACTTCCCCTCCCACCCCCGCACCAGGGCTTCCACCTTGCTAGCATTCTGGTTTGTGTATGTTTCCATGATTCTTTCACAATCTACTTGAGGAGGTAAGAGGAAGGTCTCTAACATTAAAAAGCTGCAGTGTCTGTAGGAAAAGGGAAGGCCTTGGTTTCTATATGAAATCCCTCTCTAATTGTCAAGAGGAGAGAAAAAAAAAAGTGCACAGACCCAATTGATGCCATCTGGAGACAAAAAAGACATTTGTTTGCATCAGCCTAATTAGCACAGTAGGGTTGGTTGTTTCTGTACCATGCAGTCATGCATCAAGTTTGAGAACAGAATAAATGGGGGAAATGCACTAAGGAAGTAGTTTATCAAGCAGGGTAGTCCATTGGGTTATCTGTGAAGCCTGAAGAAGCAAAGTAACATTCTCTAGGAGAGCACATTGGAATCGCAACTCCTCCTTGATTCACCTTCCTTGCCTACAGATTAACGATTTGGAAACGACTCGGGGAGAAAAGGGACAGGAGCAGATGGAAAGGCATCCGGGGGGAAACAGAAACAAAAGCATGGGGCAGGGGGAGGAGGAGGAGAAGGAAGGGAAAGAAGAGATTCCCCAAGCAGGATTGGTCCCAAATTGCTGCAGCGGGTCACAGCCGCGCCAGGCGGGGGGTGCCTGGGCTCGCCTCTCCCCGCCGTGCTCTGGCAGCTGCAGCCGGGCGGCGGCTCCGCTGAGGTGCTGGGTAGAGGGGGAAATACCCCCAACCGATTTATACACCCGCTATGCACCTCTGCCACAGTAATTAGGGAGAATATCTAAAGATGGAGAGAAAGTCGGCCAAAGAATTACCTTTGGTACATGGCAATCTACTGTTTTGTTGATCTCAGAATGTGTGTTGACACATTCTGAGCATTTACTGTTACCTACAAATGCAGGTTTCTGCGGTGCTTCTAGAGCTTTAACTCAATTGGTTTTCAGACTTAATCCTGTCATTCAAATTTCCTGAATGTCGGCACCAGTGCCTCTGAAATTTCTTAAATGGAGACATGTTAGTTTCTTTTGTTTACCAATGTCTGCATTTATTTATCTTGGATACTGTGTATCCAAGATAAATAAACAGTAATATCAGTAACTTTTTTTTTTAACCTCAGTTGTCAAAGCATCTGTTTTCAAGGGAATATAGAATCTAAATGATTGAGGATATTATTCAAAATGTTTATACATGTTACACCAGATTTGTAAGATGCTATGTATGGTTGCAGAAAGGTACTAAAGGAATCAAATAGTTAAATGAAGGGGATTAACAGTAATTTATGAATCAACCAGTAAATATTTAACCTTTGTGTAGACTGTGTTACATAAATGTTCAAATAAGTTTTACAGAAAATAGCCCACGGTTGAAGACATCCGCAGTAGCAGGCAAACAATCCTATTCCTTTTTGTAGGCAAATGCTCTAACATGCCTCTATTTTTGGCAAATAGAGTAACCTAAAACAGCTTCTCCTCCTGAAAAGTGGGGGGGGTGGGGGGGTGGAGATGGGTTGATATGAGGTGGATGGTAGTAATAAATAATCATACCATCCTTTAAGACTGTGGAACGCTGCTTAATACCAAGAGTGGACAAGGACTTTTTGCTGTCAGGTTGTAGGAAAAAACAAACAACAAGAAACCCCAAACAAACAAGCAAAACTTAAGTAAAAGACAATTTAGGGACTTCTTCCATATGCGGCTGTCCCTGTGATAAAGTTAGCAAAATGTGAATGAACATTTTATCACTTCACCCCGTTCTACTTGTTTGTCTACATACTTTGGAAAGTTTCTGCAACTAAACATGTTTGCTTTGGTTTTGGGCTTGGTTTTGTTGTTTGTTTTTTTGTTGTTTGTTTTTTTTTTTGTTTTTGTTTTTTGGGTTTTTTCGGTTGGTTTTATATATAAATAACCTTGCATATTATCTTCTAGTGTTTTATTGAACAAAATTGAAAACTATGATGTAATTACAGGTTGAATAACATTCTTTCAAATAAGGCTATTTAAGACATTGAACTACCTAGGTTATAGCTACTACTTTAAGGCATAAGGATATATTTTGTGTGGACTTAAAGGTCAAAATTAATTTAGGTCATTTATGACACTAAATTATTTTTTTTCATTAACACTATCATCTATGATACACTGTTCTGAAATATAAAGGCTACCCCCTTTATGTATAAATACATATATTTGAGAATTTAGGCTGTCCAAAGAGCTGGAAAGAAATTTTGGTACACATGCCAAATAATTAGAAATTCAGCACCTGAAGTGAACTAAAATACTTGTTAAAGAAATTTCCTTTTGTCTGTTCTTTCACATGTGTAAATTGGTGTTATAGTCTAATTCAATATTTTAGCACATCTAGGACTTTTAATCTATGGTATCCAGAAAAGATAATCATTTATAAGAAGCATAGTAAAAACAATGTAGGATATATTGCCTTTCCACATTTAATGCAGATAACTGGTCAGGAAAAACAAGGGGAGCAGTAACTGTAGGAAAACATTCAAGTCATATTTTAGCTGAATAAAAATGATTATTTAATATATAGAACTCAAGAGTTTGCTCATACTCAAAAATCATATTGAAAAACATAACAAAAATCACATTTCTATCTATAGATGTTTTTATAGCATAAAACCCTAAATATTACTCAAACTGTTATGAAAAGAAACTGAGCCCTTTATATGCATCATCCCAATGGGGAAATACAGCTAAAAAGGCAAATAGAAATTTTGTGATTTACCATTACTAAGTGTAACTAGTTTATAGTGAAGATAATAGAATTACAACACTTTAGATTTCCAGCTATCCGAATCTCATTTGGAAATAAAATACTGGAATACTGTGGTTTTGAGTGATTTTTCAAACGTTAGTAAAAAAAAAAAAACAAACAAACAAAAAACCCACAAAAAACACACAAACACACAGAAAAAAAAAAAAAGAAAAACAAAAATCAAACCCAAAACAAAAGCCCTCATTCTCTAATTTCCAAGAGAAGCAAAACAGACAAGCTTCCTTCTCAGGCACCTCACTGTGAGCATTTGAAGCATCAGTACTGAAAAAATTACTCCCTCCTCACAGCGTATTTCCAAAGTCAAAAATGAATCCTAAGTGGCCTCTGTTTCATAACATGGGATTTTCCATGGCCCAATCAGAATCTTCTGCAAATCAATCCTGTTTCAGATCCACATAATATTTTCTACCATAATAAATATCCACAAATACAAGGTTATTTTTCTTAATATACTACATCAAAGTGAGATTATTAAATAACAAAATCCTCAAATGTTTTGAACCTTCATATAAAGGTCAAATTTCTCCATAGCAACTAATAAAGTCCATCTCTGAACAGTAAGTGATTAATACCTAATACTTATTTTAGCAAGGCAGAGGAGGTAAAAAGGGGGAAAAAACAAAACCAAACCAAACTCAACACACTCCTACCTGTTCTAGAAAAATAACTCAATCTGGTCCATAAAAACCCACGAAACCTCCATCCGTGAATACTGTGGGAAAAACAAGTACCGTTTAAAACAAGTCCCACGATTCCCATCTCGTTGCCAAGCAACACTTCAGCCAGGCAATCCTGCGTTATCTCCCTCTGCATTAAAAAAAGATCGATTAACACATTGCCGCTGTGACTCACTCCTCCACCTCCTGAGGAAGGACACTACAAAAAGCAAAGCAGTTTTTCTCGCCTTATCTCAGACACGTTTAAAGAACAAAGAAAATACCATCCCCGCCCCCAGTCAGAGGCTTTCGGCTCCCGCCGGTGCGTTCTTACCTCCCTTTCGGACAGTTTTGTTTTCTTCCGCATAAAACACCACCGAGAGAAATAAGATCTTTTTTAATATGCATCTACGTAACAGCGAAAGAAGAAAAAAAAAAAGTAACAGTTAATCCGCTCTGAGGGTGCTCTTCGCTACCTTCCACTGAGGCGACTCCAGGAGGCACCAATGGCGGAGAGGCCCCTCCCACGGGCCTCTCGCAAATTATCTTGATTTAGATCACCCTGATTTGCACACGTAAATCCACCCCCACCTGTCTCTGACAATGCCCAGGACTGTGCCCGCCGCTCTGGCCCCTGCCTCCAAGTCACGGAAAGCGACAGCCGGCAGCCCCAAAGAACACGACCCCAGCATCACCGAGCTGCTGAGGACCGTGATGGGGTTCCCGCGCAAGGTCAAGGAGACGGCGAGAGCCCTAGAAAGGGGACTAAGACATAAAAGTAAAAAAAAAAAAAAAGGGGCAGCGAAGAGCAGGGCTAAGTCGAAAAAGTCAATGCCCGGGAGGAGATACAGTAAGAGGAAAGGAAACGTTTGCAGAAAAACCCATCAGCGCTTTTAAACACCACCCAATAGTTTTAACACTCACTACGAAAAAGAGCAAGTAAACATCGGTTCAAGTCTAGACTGGTACACTGCTACCCCTGCTACCTATGTGCGTGACTATGCGTATTGTATTTTCTGTATAAATTCACATGCTATGAAAAAGCAGTTGACTCACAACATAGCTCACCCACAAATACGATTGTCATCATCGCCTGTTGTTCAGAGTAGTTGAGGCTGTTTTTTGCAACCCGCCAAAGATTATAGACAGTATCCCAGTGAAATACAGTTATTTCACTATTGACCGAAAGTTGCCAAATGCAAACAAGAAGGGGGCAAAAAAAATACCAAAGCAAAAACCCAAAACAGCCAAACACTACTACAAAAGTAACAAAAATAAAAATAATCAAGAAACCACAAAACAAACGGACACCAACAACCTTCACAACTACTCACAATGCACTTAGAATTCCTTTCCCAGCCGCGAAATGGGCTGGGAGAAAATCGCGCTCTATCCCCCAGCAGGTTTGAAAACCGCGCGCTATCCCCCCATTGGCCAATATCGGCCCAGCCCCTCGCCACGGGTGGGCACGAAAAACCTGGCCCCGACCCCTCCACCGGGATTAATGCTTCCCCCCAACAACCAAAATCCCCAAAAGGGAGGCAGAGCCCACTCTGAAGTGTTCTTCCACACTGCAGAGGTGACCGATCTCAGTAGTAACTGCTGCTTTTTATTAATCTTGCAAAAAGTAAAAGCTGATAGAACGTTACAAGAGTACCTAAACTTCACCAAAGAAAAACTCAGAAATGCACACAATTACAAAAAAGAACACAAAACAAAGACCATAATGATAAGTTTACACTTTAGAAGCGTTCCTTCAACAGCTTAAATGTTTGCAGACACATTAAATGTTTCTTGGAAACATATATTTATAGCCAAGTGTCCCTGCCCTTTCATGGAAGATATGGGTGGCTCTGAAAAGAGCCTTTGGGTTTTAGGTTGAAAAAATTTTACTTGGCTTTCGCCTTGTGGCTGTCGGTCTTCTTGGGCAGCAGCACGGCCTGGATGTTGGGCAGCACCCCACCCTGCGCGATGGTCACCTTGCCCAGCAG
>WYEA01149177.1:0-11510 GCA_033558465.1 Alcedo atthis | reverse complement strand
CCGCCTCCCGGGGAGCCGCCGCCCCCCGCAACCGCCCGCCCCGCGCACGACCCGCCCTCCCCGGCTCGTCGCGGGGTTTGGAGGGACTCGCCGAGCTCCGACCCGCAAACGGCCGCGGCTGCGCCCACCCATTGTGCGGGTCGAGATGCCCGTCTGTGTCGGCACCCACCTAGCGTGCACAGCTGGGTACCCACCCGTCTACAGTGCACGGCTAGATGCCCACCTGCATCTTCACCCACTCACCAAGCGCATCTGGATACCCACCTGCATCTGCAACCGCCTACAGTGCCTATCTGGGTGCCCACCCACATCTGCACCCACCTCACATGCACATCTGAGTGCCCACCTACTGGACCCTGCCTATCATCCACACCCAGACGCCCACCTACACTTGCACCCATCTACAGTGCACATCTAGATGCCCACCTGCGTCTTCACCCACTTACCAAGCACATCTAGATACCCAACTGCATCTGTACACTGACCTACCATGGTAAGAGAGGTAGGTCAGTGCACAGGTAAAGAAACCAAATGGGGATTTGAGGTAAATCAAAACTGTGCAATTAGTTCAAAGTTTCAGCTTGGAAAAAAAAAAAACCCCAAACGAATAACAACAAACCCCAGGGCAAATATTTATATTTTTGGCCATGTCCAAGTATTGTGTTTCAATATTTTTGGAAATGAAAAGATGTTTTCTTTTTTTTTTTTTAATTTCTGGGTAAATCTTTCCTGGGTAAGTTCAGGGGATGGGGGGGGGTTACATCATCCTGGAGCTGGAAGGAATGTTTTTCACCATGTGTTGAGCAAAAACTGACCCCGAAACCTGGCACCTGCGGGAAGGGCTCAGAAACTGGGCTGCAGAAGGAGGTGGAAAGTGGTGCTGCTGGAAGGCAAGATCCCAGCAGGGCTGGGGCAGGGCTGCTGCCAACCCCTCGTGCTCCGTCGGTACCTTTCCAACTTGCTTCATTTCATTTAACCTTGAAGTAGGGATGAGAGTGACCCATTAAAAACAACAAGGCAAGGGGACGGTACCAGCCACGTCCCCAGCCCTGGTCACTCGCCTGGGTATTGTTTAATTTATTAGGGACAGAGTCTCTGTTCCTGCCTGTTCACACCTTTTTCCAGGTCACTGGTGAGTGGCACAGCCAGTTCTCCTCAGGAGCCCGTGGGTCACTCCCTGCATTGTCAAAATTCACCCTCGGTTCCTTTCTCAGGTCCCTTGTTGCCTTTTCATAGCCTGTGAGAGATCTTTTCCATACCACTGAGCTCTCCTGGGCTGGGGTTGATTCTCTACATCTCTAAAGGATGAGCTGGAGAGTTCTTCTTAAAAAAGTAAAGCAAGCAGAAAAAATAGTCTCAGAAGAAGCAAATGAGCAGAAATCTTGCATTCCAGGGTAGGCAAGAGAGCTGGATGATCTGGCTGAGTGTGGTGGGATGGAAACATCCCCCACTCCAGATCTTCTGTGTGAAGCTCAAACTCACTGATGAGCATCCCCCAAGCCTGGGTAGATCCTGAGGTTTAGTCCAGCATAACATATCTCTTCTGAAAAGAGCTTCACTGGAAATGCTGAAGAAGAAGCAGAGGGTCTAGTTGGGTGTCCT
Organism: Alcedo atthis; assembly: GCA_033558465.1. Taxonomy (NCBI): domain Eukaryota; kingdom Metazoa; phylum Chordata; class Aves; order Coraciiformes; family Alcedinidae; genus Alcedo; species Alcedo atthis. Next base: position 9,908 of record WYEA01149177.1, on the reverse strand, counting down.
CAAGCATTTGGGACTCTTGGAGAAACTGGAAAAGGCTGCCCAAGGAGGTTGTGGAGTCTCCTCTGGAGACATTCAAAACCCGCCTGGATGTGTTCCTGGGTGACTTGGTCTAGGTGATCCTGCTCTGGCGGGTGGGTTGGACTAGATGATCTTTCTAGGTCCATTCCAACCCCTAACATTCTATGATTCTATCAGTTGGTTCTCTGAGCAGTTGGTTTGTCACGTCTCAGTAATGCTTTCCCTCAGCTGCAGTTTCTCAGCCTGGGACCAGGACCTAGACTTTGTGGGACCTCTGTGCTCTGTGGGTTAAATGTGAAGACAGACTAGAGCAGGGAGTGATGATGTCACCCACCCAGGTGCACCACTCCACAGGTACACCATCAAATATAAGAAGCCAGCACCTGTGGTGGGGATGATTTGAGCCAAAAAAACCAAACCAACAGGTTCCCATGTCACGTCCAATGCAGTTGGTTGCAGCTCCCCTTTCACACACAGCTTTGGACCTGAAGTCACCATGAGATATTTGCAGATGGCTTCACCCTGAATACTACCTTGACAAGACTCTGGGAGAGGCTTCCAAACTTTCCCCATGGCCCAGTGACGCCTGCGGAGGTGGAAGGAGAGTCCCACAGCCACAGTCACATTCCTCCAAGTACTCACTGTGCACTTTATCAGCCACCTCCAGTGTCCCAGAACCCCCATTTCACTCCCACCGGCTCCCATCTATGATCCCACAGAAGATACACATCCCTCTCCTCCCATAACCCTGGCACTGGGAGCTCTGGAACAAGGCATCCACCTTTGTGGCCTTGAGCAGCATCTCCCTCTGGTGGCTAAGGAACAAGGAGTTCTGGGGAGAAACACCTCCCAAGCATGAATTCTGGCATTGCTGGGGAAAGATCTGGATGTGAAGTAGGTCACTGGGACATCTTGAGTTCCCCCCACCCCCCAGAGATGGAAAGAGTGGGGAGGGGTATCTGGAGCTGGGATTTGCAGCTGGACAGTCCTCTTACTCCCAGTAGGGCTTTAAGTTTTAACTAAACATAAGAAATTTCTATAGGTGAAGCCCTGATCATCACAGAATCATAGAATGGTTTGGGTGGGAAGGGACCTTTCAAGGTCATCTTGTCCAGCCCCCCTGAACTGAGCAGGGACATCTACAACTAGAGCAGGTTGCTCAGAGCCCCAAACAACCTCACCTGGGATGGTGCCAGGGATGGGGCAGCCACCACCTCTCTGGGAAACCTGGGTCAGCCTCTCAACACCCTCACTGTAAAACATTTCTTCCTTCTCTCCAGTCTAGAGCTCCTTGTTTTAGTTTAAAACCATCATCCCTTCTCCTGTTTCAACCTGCAAAAAAGTCTGTCCCTATCTTTCTTACAGGCCCCTTTTAGACACTGAAGGGCCCCAGGAAGGTCTTCCTGGAGCTTCTCCTCTGCAGGCTGAATACCCCCAGCTCTTCCAGTCTATCCCAGTAGAGGGATTCCAGCCCTGCCAGTATTGCTCTCGCCAAGCTCTGGCCCTGCTCCAACACATCCCTGTCTCTGCTTGTGCTGAGGATTCCAGGGCTGGACCCAGAACTGCAGGGGGTTCTCCCCAGAGCCCTGGGAGCAGAGGGGCAGGATCCCCCCCTGGCCCTGCTGCCCACGCTGCTGGGGGTGCAGCCCAGGGTGCCAGTGGCTGCTGGGTGCCAGTGCACGGGGCTGTCTCAGCTCCAGCTCTTTACCCCCAAGTCCTCCACAGGGATCATTCCAGCCCTCTATCCCCCAGCCTAGATAGTGCCCAGATCCTACAGACTGAGGTGACCTCACCTAGAAAGATACTGGGTGCAGATCCTTCTTCAAAATCCCCACAGACAACTCACCTTGGGGCTGCAGGAAAAAAGTGTGGGGGGAGAAAGGAGAAAATGTGGAGCCCCATGCCTGCTCAGATCTGTGCCCTATCTTTGCAGACCTTCCAGCTGGAGAAAGGGTCAAACTCCACTCAATGAAACATCTTGACTGGGGGCGGGTAGACCTGGAATGGGTAGAAAATCTAAGAAAACAGGAAAATGGAGTTGCAAAGGAGAGGGGAGGAGGCGAGCTCACATCCAGCCGGGAAGCTGCACAGCAGTTGGCTTGCAAAGCAGCAGGAGAGCAAGGTCCAACAGCGCGCTGCAGGGAGGACCTGGCCCCAACATGAAACACAGACTCTGCGAAGCCTGGTTTGTTTTTCAAAGCATCATTATCTATTATCAAAGGTAGAAAAACAAACCAGATAAAAATCTCCGTTGAAGCTGCAGCAGCTCCGCTGCCTTCCGTGGGATGCAGACAGCGAGGAGGACTCTGGAAAAGCTGCTGCAGCTGCTTCCTCCCTGCAGAGCACGGCCACAGCACCATGGTGTTGGCTTGGAACGGAGCTTTCACCACGCTGGAAGGCGGCTTCCCTCCAAAACCAGCACCAGCTGGGTTTTCACTGCCCAGGTCAGCTTGAAGAATCATCTGGCTGGGTCAATTCTCAGCAGTCAATGCTACATAGAAGCTTTTTTGTTGTTGTTTTTAAACAATCCGTTGCATGCCTGTCTTTCCTTGATGCCTTTCCTGCCCCATGGCAACATCAGAGTGCTGCCCACAGCAGGGCAACAGCTGGAGGACATGGCCAGATGTGCATAAACTAGCACCACAGCCTCACTGGTGAATTCAGCTGACCAGACCTCAATCAACATGCCAAACCACGTCCTGGACACAAACACATGTCCAACCAGCCTGGCTGGAAGCATGAGGAATTTCTGAGACCACAGTATTGAGGCTTGTTGTTCCTGATAAAAAATAAACCCTGCTTGCAACTGGGAATCCACAGTGGCAGGCGAATGCAGACCTGTCTTCAGATTTGGCTTGAGGCTAAATTTAAGATGGAGCATCCAGCCAGATCTGGATCATTTTCAGCTGGGTGGAAGGGGGCAAGGATGAGGCTGGGCAAAGAAGGCCACCTGAAGAAGTGGGGCAGTGGGCAAGCAAGCAGGACATGGCTTTTGTCTCCCAGTTCAAGGTCCTGAGGTTGTGGTCAGAAGTATGAACAGGGTCTGGGCTCCTAAGTGGCTCCAGTAAATGAAGTTGGTAAAGCTCTCAAGATGAACCTCTGGGGGAAAATAAATCAAGCACTGCTGAGCCTTACTTCAGGGCTTATTCTGCCTAGTATGAGGGGGATCTGAGAGTAAAACTCATTATTTTTCTGGTTTAGGCACTTGTTTACCCTGAGAAGACTCCTGCTTTGGTCAGCCCCGAAGACAGCAGCCAGATCTTGAGCTGGGACAGTCCATCAGCTCGTGTAGGCACTTGATAAATTACACACTTCAAGAAATTGTCACAGATTCATCAACGGCAGCATACTCCAGCTGCCTGGCACAACTGTTACATAAATAAACTCAATAAATACCTAAACCAGATTTTTTAAGGCTTTTGAAGACCTTTGCAGCTCTCCAAAACTGTAAGCAGAAGATGCACCAGGAGGGAAGATGATGTCCCAGCAATGGAGAGCCACATCTTCCTGGTGGCAGGGGCACCATGGGGACAGTGTTCATGGCCAGCATTAACATCCCACCACCTCCTGCCAAGGAGGCAGTCACACCAAAGTTGACCCAAGGTAACAGAGCAGAGCCTTTAAAGGTCACTCCACCAACCCAGACAGGTCTGTTCCCTCTCTCAGCTCCCCCAGTCCTTGCTCTGGGCATCTAGGGTCAGCCTTGGGAGTGGAGGTGAAGCACGGTGGCCTCAGCTTGCTCTTCAAGACAGTCCCTTGTGTGCCACAAGAGTGGGTGTCCCAAAGGTGATGCCACCCTCCGAGGGCACCCTCCAGCCCCACGGGCCCCGAGCCCTCTTTGGAGGGATCCACCACCCCACAGCTGCCTGTGCCACCGACCGAAAAGCTGCGCTGCAGATGCTTGTGGGAACAATTGCCAAGGATTGGGCTGATGCTCATCATCCCAAGGGGTAATTCCACTCCTTCTCTTCCTCCTCCTCCTCCTCCTCCTCCTCCTCCTCCTCCTCCCAGGCAGCCTGGAGGAGTCTGGGCTTCTCCATCACTTTGCATCAGGGCCGTGCACGTGGTTGTGACTGTCCCCACTCCAGGAGAGGTGATGCCTCCTGCGCTCATGCTGAAATACACAGAGGAGCCCTCAGCTGGATCTGGGGGGGAGCTGCTGGGCAAGGATACAGCTGGGTGAAAGCCTGGCCCCTGCTCTGCTTCGTCCTCTCTTGCTGTCCTCACAGTCCCAGCACTGGGGGTTCTGCCTCCTCCGTTCCCCACTGCCAGTGATTTCTCACCAGTGAGACTGGATTCAGCACCCTGAGGACTGATTTCCCTCATGGGGCTGGGAGGGCTTCCCCTGGGATCAACACCAGTGGATTGTCCCAACATCTGTGCTCCAGGGTAAACCTCCCCCACACCACCATCTCCAAAAGCTGCGTTGATTGTGGACATATCTCCTGTCTTCAAGGCCAGCTTTACCAGGAGCCAGTGGTGGTGGTTAATCCAGTTGTCCTCCAGACACCCTCTGAGCTGCAAGAATGAAGAGCTGATCCCGTTTTTGGAATGTGCCATAGTTCCTTCCCCTGCCAAGGACTGTCTGTCTCCCAAAATTCCCAAAGTCTGCCCTGCTTGGGAACTGTCTCCAGCAACTTCATCATCACGGGCAGCCTCAGCACTGCAGGTTGTCTCCAAGAATCCCTGCCAGATCTCCGTGGACTTGGGATGGAGCAGGCTGTAATAAATCACCAGAGCTGCAGCACCTGAAAAGATCAGGAAGGTGTGAGGGAACAAGTCCCAGATGTGTTTTGGTGAGACCAGACCTCTCTGTCAGCTCCAGATCAAAAAGTCCTGTGCAGAGGTGCTACTGGGCATCAGCTGTCTGAGCAGCACATTTTCCAAGCATTTGTAGGGATTAAAGAATTCCCCTTGAGCAGCTTTTGGGAAAGGGAGTGCTGAATCATGGAATGATTTGAGTGGGAAGGGACCTTTAAATGTCATCTAGTAAAACCACAACATCTTCAGCTACAGCAGGTTACTTAGAGCCCTGGCCAATCTCATCTGGGATGGTGCCATGGATGGGGCTTTGACCACCTCTCTGGGCAACCTGGGACAGGCTCTCACCACCCTCACTGTAAAATCACCAATATATATGCTCATATGTAAACTTGGATCATCTTGGAGTGATCCCCTGTGTTCTAGCACTGCCAGTGCTGGTCACTGAGCATAGACAGCACACAAGGACGTGCTTCAAAGTTGCTTCTATGGTACCACAAACTCACACAGTCACAGAATGTTAGGGGTTGGAAGGGACCTCTAAAGATCATCTAGTCCAAATCCCCTGCCAGAGCAGACCATCTAGATCAGCTCACACAGGAATGAGTCCAGGTGGATTTTTAATTCCTCCAGAGAAGGAGACTCCACAACTTCCCTGGGGTTGTTCTTGCCCAGATGCCAGACTCTACACTTGTATTTGCCAGAGGTACCTGAGCCATCTGGTGACACTTTGATAATTTCTGCAAGCCTCCCTCATCAGGAATGGGCTTTCAAGAAATGAAACTCAAGGTGGATTTACATTTATGACATTCAGAAGCTTCAGCTGGAAGAAATAAAACAGTCTGCTGCAACTCAAACAACTGAGGATGCTCATTTAGTCTCGAAAGGTGCAACCCAGACTCTATAAAACAGCAGATCTTACCTATTACAGACCCTGACATGACAGCCCCAGTGATGTACAGGCTGTTCCTCAGCTCTGCCTGCAGGAACTGGGTGGCCAGAAGCAGCAGGAGGGTGTTTTCCATCAGCATTATCTGCAGGGCAGAGGGAAGGGAGTAATCACTTTTATCCATCTGATGGCTTTGGATGTGCTTCTGATGAGAGGAAAACCCCCCAGTTTCTCCATTTTGCTGATATATTTTGCACCCAGATGATCACTTTGAACTCAAGAGTTGCTGAACTGAGAATTTTGCAATGTCCCAACCTTTTTTTAACATGAAAAATAACTCTGCTCTGGTGCTAATGGGACATTGTATGGCTGCTTCCACCTTGGTGACCACGTGGCTTTGCCTGGATGATGCAGTAAATGCTGGATTTTTATCCAGTGATCAGGTGAGAGACAAGAAAGGAAGAATCTGAAGCTCTTGCTTCTCCCCAGCAGCTTCATTCATGTGGAACACTGAAAATCCTGAGTACTTACTGCATAAAACAAGGCCACCCTGTTCTTGGAGGGACCGGGCCTGACGTTGATGTAGCAGAAGATGTACACGGCTCCCAGCAGGCCATTGAACAGCCTCCAGCAGCAGGGCTGGGCCACGATATCCGTCTGCTGGGCCACCAGCCAGAAGGACATGAGCAACCAGTGAACACCTGCAAGGGGAAGGGACTGAGAGGGCAAAACTGGAGGGAGGCTGCAAAGTGCTCCGCTAACAGGAGCATCCCCGGGGCTGAGAGCAGGATGGGGCATGGAGAAGGTGATCGCAGGTCTTACCTGCCACAGCTAAAACCCAGAAGGAATACAGCCTGGCAAAGAGCACCAGGGCCAGGACCCTGGTTCCCAGCATCCCTGTCCTCCAGAGCAGCAGGCAGAGGATGGCCGCGGCCGGCGGGCAGAGGTGTCCAGGTTTCAGCAGGCAGGAGAAGCGGCTGTAGGAGACCAAAGCCCAAGCGAGGGAGAGAAGGGACAGCCCAGCACTGACACCTGGATGGGGACAGAGAGCATTTGTCTGGGTCGTAGGACCACGTCTCAGTGCTAAGGAGCTGCTGGTACCACAGCACCCCAATACAATCCAGACACACCACTGGCAAATGGAGCACTTCAACCAACCCCTGCTGAATGTGGTCTCCTTTGTATGCTCAGGATCTCCCCGCTTAGATGTCCACCAGTGGCCAGTCTGTCTCTGGTCACAGAGATCAGACTGGAGACTGACACTGACTTGAGCGTGACCTTGTGAACATGGTGACTCCACACCCCATCTTCTCCCTTTGCACACCTGAAAGTTCACCTCTTCTACAAAGCAACCCCAAACTGAGCTAAATGCTCAGCATTGCACTGGGATTAGGGCTGGACCACCAGTAGGAACGTGTGTTGGGTTCAAACCCAACCAAGGCATTGTCTTGCCATGGAGGTCCAAAAGGAGGGACCAGCTGTACCTGCCAGAAGCCATGGGTAGCTCAGAGACTTCTTTGTGCTCAGCCACAGTAGATCTCATAGCATCATTGAATAATTCTGGTTGGAAAAGAACTTTAAGATCATCAAGCCCAACCCTTACCTCAGCTCTGCCAACTCACCACTACAACCGTGTCCCTAAATTCGAGCCACCGATGTCAAACCATGTCCTGTCTTCAAGCCACATTTGTCCCTGCTGCTCTGTAGTGGGGTTTCCACTCCTTTGCAGTGAGCTCCTCCATCCAGAGCCTGTGCTGCACCATGCCAGGTGGGCACACATCTCCCTCACCCAAACCCACCACCCCTCTGCAACTCACAGCATCCTCCTGGCATCTCCCCACTCACCAGGGATGAAGCCTGCTGGGTCAACTGCCACAACAACGTAGGCCTGCAGCAGGAGGTGAGGCAGGCTCTGCAGCAGGGCTTCCAGGAGCCTCAGCACACACACGTCCCCGAGCTGTGCCAGCACCTCCCCGGCACAGGCACTGCCACCCATCGTTGCTGTCATCCGAAAAACATCCCAGTACCTGCAAGAGTCACCGTGAAGGGATGTCCACCCTGGGACTGAGACAGCACCTAGGTTGGGAAAGGCTGGATGGACCATAGGGAGCATCTCTCACCGCTTCCAGAGGCCCAGCTGCAGCAGGTGGAGTGTCAGGAGCCAGCAGTTGGGTGGGTGGCCATCTGCCCTGAACCAGAGGATGCTGAGGAGTTGAGCCACGTAGCCAGGCACCACGCAGGCAATGGTCAGCCCAAACCAGCCCAGCTGCCCCTGGACAAGGTAGTGGATGACGGTGCAGAGACCTGGAGAGGCATCAGTGAGGGATGTCACAGCCACACACATCCAGAAACTGAGAGGTGCTACCCAGAACATGCCTTGTATTCACAGAATCAGAGAATGGCTTGGGTGGGAAGGGACCTTTCAAAATCATCTAATCCAACCCCCCTGCACTGAGCAGGGACATCTGAAACTAGAGCAGGTTTCTCAGAGCCCTGGCCAACCTCACCTGGGATGGTGCCAGGGAATTCTAGTACTACAAAACATTTGGATTGGATTTTTTAATCAGATAATTTTAGAATGAAGTATCATAGAACCATAGAATCAAAGAATGGTTTGGGTTGGAAGGGACCTTTCAAGGTCACCTACTCCAATGAGCAGGGACAGAGACATCCAACATGACTTTTAACTTCCAGGGACAAGGAATATCACTTTTCCTATCACTTTTCTGGGAAACCTGTTCTTGTGTTTCACGTCCTCATTGCTAAGAAATTTCTTTATATCCAATTTGAATGTACCCACTTTCTGTTCAGAACTGGTGCACCTTATCCTGCTTCTCTAAGCACTGATAAAAAGTCTCTCTTAAACATTGTTATAGCTCTCCTTAAAGTCCTGAAAGGCCCCAAGAAGGTCTCCCTGAAGCCTTCTCCTCTGCAGGCTAAACACCCCAAGCTCTCCCAGTCTATCCCAGCAGAGGGTTCCAGCCCTCCCAGCATTGCTGGGGCTTCTCTGGCCCTGCTCCAACAGCTCCCTGACTCTGCTGTGCTGGGGACTCCAGAGCTGGAGGGGGAGGAAGTCTCACCAGGACAGACTGGAGGAGAAGAATGATGTTTTTAGTTGTTGCTAAGGTGTCAAGGCCTTTCCACTGTCACATGTTTTTCTAGTGTGCAGAAGCACAAGAAACTGGGAGGGAGCATGGCCAGGCCAGATGACCTGAACCAGCTGAAGGGATCTTCTGTGCCACAGGACATCATGCCTAGTATAAAAATATGGCGCAGTCAGCTGGGAAGGGCCAGTTGTTGCTCAGGAAAAAGTCAGGGGGTGGTGATACTTATTTCTCTTTTTCTTATATTTCTTTTCATTATGATTGTTGGTATTATAGTATTTTTTAGAATTATAATTTCATTTTTATTTGAGTATTAAATTGTTCTTATTGTGGGCCTTGGGTTTTCTTTTCAGCTCTCTTCCCTATCCCACTGGGAGATGGGAGGAGAGCTCAAGCAGCAGTGTGGTGCTCAGTTACTGGCTGGGGTTAAACTATGACAATTTTTTCTTATTTATTTGGAGCACGAGCCCTCCTCTGAGCACTTTTTATCAGAGACCTTCTCTGGGCCAGGCCCCTCCATGGCGATGGCTGGGCCACAGCTGACAAGCCACAGGGAGCAGGCAACTGGAGATAAGGTGATGACAAGGACTGTGAACCCCCTCGGCAGCTCGGAGATGAATTGGCAACCCTGGAGCCACTGGCCCCCCGGGCTGCACCCCCGGAGGGGATCCTGCCCTGCTCAGTTCAGGGGGGTTGGACCAGATGACCTTCAGAGGTCCCTCCCAACCCATTCTATGACTCTTTGATCAGTGCCTCATCATCAGCATTTGTCCCCCACTGAATCCAAACCACGTCCCTGTTCGAGCTACTCAGAAGTAAATTAGCTCCATCCCAGGGCAAAAAAAAAAAGAAACATAACAACAAACATTCCCATTTTCCATGAAAACCAGGAAAACGGCTGGGGTCTGCCGGGATGCACAGAGCGTGTTCCATGCGCGTTGTCACCCAGGAGTCCCGGGGACAGAACCGCGCATCTTCCCCTCCGCCTGTGAGCAGCACTGCGCAGCCACCCTCCTTCTTCCCCCCTGCTCCCCGCCCCAGGGTGTGACCCAGGACACGGGGGGTGGTGGCTCAAAGTGGCGGGATCCCCCCCATCACCTCCGCGTGTGCGCAGCTCCCTCGTTTTTCGCATGCCC
>WYEA01149029.1:0-11518 GCA_033558465.1 Alcedo atthis | reverse complement strand
AAACAACCCCCCGGCCCGAAACGCCACTCTGAGTCCCACACCGTGGGTTCCGATAACGGGAAAATATCACCCCCAAAAACCCCCCGGGAGGGCCGGCGGGGGGGGGGGGGGGGGGGGGGCTTGTGCCACGGCCACTCTGAGGTGGCTTTTTATTGTTCTCAGTAGTCACAATGGCTCATCTTTATGTTTTGAGCATCTTTACAAAGAGGGGGTAGAAAAAAAAATGTGGTTTTTTTCCATCCAGCTGCAGTTTCCTTTCAGTGAAGTGAAGACTCCCTCCCACGAGGAGGTGGATGTGGGTGTGTAGGTGTGCATGTGGGCACTGGGCATGGCCAACTGTGCCCTCCTCATCCCCCTGCTTCTGTTTTTGATGCATCTTCTGGAGGTTTAGGGCACGTTGGTTTGATGTATGTGTTGCCCATAGCCTAGAAAAGGAGGATTATTTTGTTTATTCTCCAGCTGCTTTGTGTTAGACTTGGCTGGAATGGGGGGAAAATGGAGGTTTTTTTCAGGATGTGTAATTCCCAGCTGCCTCAGAACAGACTGACCTGCTCATCTTGCAGATGGATAAAGCTCTTTAAACCCCTTGGTGTGCACACCAGGGGCATGAGGCTGAGAATTCCAGCCACGTGTTAACTCTCTACATCTCAATCAAAGACTGGCTTTAGAGCTCTGCTCCTTGGTTTATGAGGATACTTGTCTGCTTTATCTCTTTAAAAGCACAGTTAGATCCTTATCCTGCTGCTAGTGCCAAGATGTAAATCGGGTCCAGTTCATAAATGCCAGTGATTTCAGTCTTTGAAATAGGGATAAATAGCTGGTGATTTTTAAAGGTCAATTCCTGTTCAGAATTGCTTGACTTAATTACAGGGATGAATTTTTCACATCGCATCATGTCACACTTCATCATTTCCATTGCAGGGAATAATTTCTTGTACCTCCCTGGCCTACCTTTGCTGTAGAAATGAGGGCTCTCTTTTATGGTTCAGAGAGCATCTGAAAAGTGTCTATTACATATGTTCAGTCTGTCAAGTGAATTGGATATTAAAAAAAGGCTTTTCCATTCTGTAGAAGACTTATATTGCTATTTTCAGTGCTGATACTACTATTTGCAGCACTGCACTGTCTGAAAACACCATTGAAAACAGAACTGTATCAGCCTCAAGACTGCAAATAAACACACAAAGAGGCAAAAGTGGCCCAGGGAGCTGGGGTTCGTGGCTGGAGATGAGCCAGTGTGTGCCCAGGTGGCCAAGAAGCACCCTGGCTGTGTCAGCTCCAGTGTGGGCAGCAGGAGCAGGGCAGGGATTGTCCCCTGGACTGTCCCAGGCTGCCTAGGGCAGGGCTGAAGTCCCTGTGAGCCCTGGAGGGGTTTCCAAGCCCTGGAGCTGTGGTGCTGAGGGCCATGGGGCAGTGCTGCCCTGGCATGGATGGGGGAACAATGGTTGGACTTGATGATTTTAAAGGTGTCTTTGACTTGGAAGAGTTCTGTGATTGATTCTGGTTTGTGTTTGATAATCTCCTCTAGGCATCCAGACTTGCTCAGGGTCACCTGGTCCCTAAAGGTCTGGAAAAATTGGATAAAACTGAAAGCCAATTGGTTTGGGGAAAAAATGGAGCTTATCACAGTGAAATGTTTGTGAAGAACGTGCAGCCTTAGACACAGTGGTCACTGCTGACCTCTGAATTGCTGCTGTCTGTCCTGCCACGGGTGGCTGCACCCATGAAGTGGGTTTGTATCAGTAGAGGATCCATGAAGTCTGCCTGCTGCCATTACTCAGTGACAAAGTGCTTTTCTGCCTCAGCTGAAAAGATTCTCCTGCTGAATCCCCAGATGTGGCAGCAGGGGCTGGTATTAATATAACCACTAATTCAGCTGAGTCTCCTGTTAGATGTTTTTATAGTCTTTGATAGTGACATCCCAGGCAGACGAGAGTCTTTAGTCATAAAATGTTCAGCTAAATAATTCAGTGGAGTTTGGCTCACAGCGTGGAGTCCCTTCCAGCCTTTTCCACGTGCAGTGAAATGCCCCGAGGCTAAGAATACCTCCAGCCTCACCCTCCCCAAGACACAGATTTCATTTAACAAGCCTGTTTTCACCTAAAAACCATGAAAGCTACATCTTCAGTGCTGGAAATTTTACAAACCATTTCTTGCTCGACTGCATAAAACAAACCCATGACCCAGAACCAGCTATTAAGGTTTAATTGGCTATTTTTCCTCTAGCGTTTGCTGCTCTGGACTGCTTTTTTTTCCCTTTATTTTTTTTTCCCCAAAGCCCCTGGGTGCTGAAATGGGACTGTGTGTGGGAGAGGTTGGAGATAAGAAGTTTTCTCGGGCGATTGATCAGCACAATTTGCTGAGCCTGTCTGGCATGGCAGCAGCAGCAGCCTAGCAACTGCCCACGGTTTCCAGTGCCTCTCTGCACTGGGAAATGCAGCTGCTTGCTGCTCTGTGCCCAGAATGGTTAGAAGCAGGCTCATCTCCTCTCTGGCTGGCTGTAATGAGCAGGATCTGCTGTTTCACCCGCCTAACAGGCGTTTGAAAAGGAGCCCTGATGACCTCTCATCCCCCTCTCTCCCTGAGCACCAAACTGGATGTTTGCTCTCTGGTTACTGAGACAAGCAGCCCCCGCAACCACTTTAGTAAGGTTTTATTACACCTGATTTATTCTTTAACCATTTTACTGATAACATCATGGGTAAAAAATAGACTAAAAGTTACACAAGGTATGGAAAAGATGCTTGTTGCAAGGGTTTCTGCTCTAAATTTAGTGGGGCCTGGTAGGCCCGGGCTCCGTGGGGCCTGATAGGCCCAGGCTCGGTGGGGCCTGGTCAAGGCCTGGCTTGGTGGTCTAAAAGGTTTTTTTTCCAACCAAAATAATTCTGTGAAATATCTGTAGTTTTAAACAGTTGTCTGGTGCTTTGTGTTTGGTTTTTTTCACTGTGTATAAAGACAAATATACTAGAGTAATATTAACTACTCCAAATGCTCCATTTTAATAGTGTGATTTTGTGTTGAACAACATAATGTGATCTCTTTGGAACAAAACACAGCCCAGCATGGGCAAGAAAATTAAAGGTGCCACAGACATTTACAGAGAGATTGTTTGAATAGGAAAAGTGGAATTCAGAGCAAATGTCCAATGAGGTTTTTTTTTGGTCTCAGTATTTGTCTTGTATTATTTCCACGGGGGGGGGGAACCCACCCTGTGTGGGAAGAGTTGTTAGAGACAAAGTGAATTTCTGCATGAGTTGCCCAGTGGATAATTACAGATGCTGAGAGAAGACAGTAAGATCCCATTCTGCTGAGGAAACCACTTTGTGGGTTGGAGGAGCTGAGGGAAGTTGATATGACACAGCTTCATTTCCCCTCAGCCCACCTCGATGAAAACCTAATACTCAGACAAGCAAATGATAAATGCAGAATGTCTCCTTTCATGTCAGACCTTCATTAGGTCGTGAGAAGAGACCTTGGCAGCCTTTTGAATCCTGCTGACTCTGCAGGGAGTAGAAGCTGTGCCTGCAACACAGCTCGGATGCTGTGCACTGTGGAGCCAAATATCTCACTGGTTTGATGTGTTTACAGGGGGCTGAGCTCTCAGAGAGGTAGTTTTTAAACCTTTGTCTTCAAAAAGGATGATTAAATCCCTTGTCAAGCACAAATGTGTTCATTGCCCTGGCAAAGGGGTTATGGATCTATGGTTTCTGTACCCTGTATTGACCCGTTGCTGTTCTGTCTGCTCTCCAAAGTTTCCCAAGATCATACTTCAGGGGAGGAAGAGGACAGTAAAAATAGCCTGAAGTGGCAAAAGCTCCTCCGAGTTGTAGCATTCAGCCTGGAATTATTTTTGTTTTAAACAAATTGGGAAGGGAAAAATCAATCTGTCTCTGTCATAAAAAATAACAGGTTTTGAGCTGCCTTTTTTTTGTTGTTGTTGCAGTTGAAAACCGGCTTTGTTAGCTCAATGAAATGACAGCAAGGATTATAAACTAATCTGTTCTGATGGAAATGAGAAATATGAAGTAGCATAATCATTCTGTTTGAATAGTCAGACCTTTGGGTTGCCAAATGCACCCTGAGAAGCTAAGGAGTAAAAGGGAGCACACTTGGCCTGTCAGCTTTATGAGCACAGCTCAGAGGTGGACAACTGTGGCCTTGGAGGACAAGTCCCTTGGACTGCTTAATGAACTGATAAATTAGTTTGTTTTGGAGTGTTCCACATAAAAAAAAAAAAATATCCCACATGAATGAGTGTTTCTACTGCACCTGCATCAGTGTTGCAGTGAAATATTTCTCTTTGAAGCAACATGTTGATTTGAGGTGCCCTTGCCTGTAAACCAGTGGGGGAGCCTCCTGCAGAGAGAGGCTCTGGAGAATGGAACTGGGACAATGTCAAGACCATGGCATTGAATATCTTCAGGACCTGCTTTAGATCACAACTTCTGGCATGTCAGAAGGAGGTTGCCTCATCCCAAGCTTTAATCTGCTGATTACCTGGCAGGGCTCTGCAGAGGGTGGTTGTTCTTCAGAGCCAGCTGGCAGCCTGCTCAGCCACTGTCCTAGCTCCTGATGCTGCCCTGCACCTTGATTTGGGTCTGTTTCTTGCTTCTTTCTTGGGAGGTGGGTAGGAGTTGTGCATCCTTTTTCCTTTCTGTGTTTTGCTTCAAGCTCATTTCCCTGGTTCTGATTAAATTAGTGGGTTTGGATATATGGGTGGGCTACATATTCCTTTCTAGGTCAATGGAGAAGAGCAGCCCAATTGAATATGAGTATCTGGTCTGGTTTTGCTGTCTGTCAGGATGGGATGCACTGCACCTCAAGTACATATTTCCTTGGAATCCAAGGGGAGGAGAGCATGGAGCACATCAGTGGAGGACAAGGGAGCTGAGGGAGGGTTTAGTGGGGTGAGGAGCAGCTGAGGGACCTGGGCTTGTCCCACTGTGCAGCTCAGGTTAGGTGGGAGGTTTGGAAACACAATCACACTTCTGAGGTCAGTTTAATTTTTAGGGCTTCATCTCCTATCAGTGGTAAATTTTTTTTGGCAGAATGAGGTCTTGCATTCACCCTGTGACTCAAATCTCCTCAGCTGATGAGGAATTTGGTGGATATGAAAAGTTTCTCTGGAGATCTTGCAGTGAAATGCTTTAAGCTGCTTACATGGTCAAGATTTTCATGCCAAGTTGCCAATCAATAGCACTCCAGCTCCTCTGCAGCCAGTACAAGCTGAAGCAGAGTTCTCACTTCAGCTTGCCTGTGTTCCAAGAAGTGGAAATTCCTGTTGTGAGCAGCACCTCAGTGCTGAGGTGACCAACTGGGGCACTGTGTGCTGCTGCTGCTGCTGCTTGTTGGCAAGGGTGGAAAAACAACATGGTGACAAAAAAGAAAATAAATATATATATATATTCCTGTAAAAGTCACATCTGCTTCCACTTCAGTTCACCTGGCAAAGGGAATTTGCTGCTTGAAACACTCACTTGAGACACCCAAGTGCAGCTCTGAGCACCCTGCTCTAGTTGCAGATGTTCCTGCTGGACCAGATGAGCTTTGGGGGCTCCAGATGAGCTTTGGGGGCTCCAGATGAGCTTTGGGGGCTCCAGATGAGCTTTGGGGGCTCCAGATGAGCTTGCTTTTGGGGTTCCAGCCACCCTGGGGGATTCTGTTGTGAGTCCAGTTAGATTTTCCTGTGGTTTTTTTGTGACTGTAGAGATGTGTTTAGCAGAGCTGCAGTTAGATCTTGCCCTCAACATCACCCAGCTGAGGGAAAAAAAAATCCCACAACAAACCACAGCTTCTCATTTGGAGGGAGTGGGAAACTCATCCCAAAGTTTCTTGCCAGAAATATTGATTTTTTTTTATATCCTTTTTGTAAAAAGGCAAAAAATCCTCATTACCTCCCATTTTTACCCAGTGAACACCTTCTGCCACCTCACCTTTGCTTTCCAGGCCAGATATTTCTCCTGCAGCACGTGCCTGGCACAAGGAGTGGGAATGAAATGTGGACTCGTGCTGTTGTGAGGTGGAACTGAACCACTGCAGCAGCACCAAGCCAGATGAGCACAGTGGGGCAGAGAGCAGGGGACCAGCAGCCCTGTTTCTCTGTAATAATAAATAATAATTAATTAGGAAATCAAGGAAAATGGCAACAAAGAGGTGAGGAACTAGTGTGGTGAGTGAAATCATGGTGACAAGGAGGCTTTAATCTTTTTTTTTTACTGTGATCACACTTCTGTTTGCCAACAAAACTCTTCACTACCTTTTGTCTTTGTTGAAGTGTCAGATGAAAATGTTCTTTATCTGCTGCTGTGGAAGGCCAGGAAGGAAAAAAAGTTGCTTTAAAGCAATTTACCTTCTAGGTTTAAAGCAATTTACCTTCCAGATTTAAAGCACAGGGCTGCTTGTGGTACAAGGGGTTGAAAACTCCTTATTTAGGAGGTGGCAAAGTTAATTCACATTTGCCTTGGCTGCTCTAAATCCCTCACCATGGCCACAGCTCTCCAGAAATTCCCTTGGAGTTGTGTCAGCAAAGCCAGTTCTCTCTCCTTTGATTTTTTTTTTTCCTTCTTTTCCTATTTTTTCTCTGTTCTGTTCTCCCTGTGAGTGTAAAAGGATGTGTGGTCTGATCCAAAGCCCCTCTTGCCTTCCACCCCTCCAGCTTTCACCCAAATCTGAGTTATGATCCAGCCCTTCCATGTCTATTTTTCATTATCTTAGAGCACAACGCAGAGCAGCTGCTGCTCCTACCCACTGAGATGCAAAATATTTCCCCCAACACTGAAGCATGAGAAATATTTGGATTTAAATTAGGCACGATTCACACCCCTTTCCATAACACCTCATTGAAAGGCCAGATGACTGTGCTGATTGTTCTGCTTCTTTATCCAAAACATCTGCTCTTGGATGACCCCAAATTTGCTTGGAGTTTTCCCATCCTGACTCCCTGGATCCTCAAGTAGCCTTGGTTTTGTAATCAGCTTTGGAAAGGAGTTCTAAAATGCTGATTGCAGAGGGAGTCAGGCTGTTCAGCTCTGGAGGTGTTTCCCTGCAAGAGGAACGACAACTACAACAAATATTTGTGCAGCCTGATCATCTCCCAGAGGGGAAACTTCAATGAGGCTGCCAGCTATTGCAGTTTCACAGGGGCAGCAGCCTTTTCTCTCTGCTGAAAATCACCCTGCAGCTGGAAAATGGGGTGGGAAGGGACCTTTCCAGGGATTCCAACCCCCCTGCAGCCAGAGCAGGGTGCTCAGAGCACCAACCTCCCCTGGGATGGTGCCAGGGCTGGGGCAGCCACCACCTCTCTGGGCAGCCTGGGATGGTCTCAGCACCCTCAGCACCAATTTCTCCTCCTCTCCAGTCTCAATCTCCCTCTCTTTGAGTTTAAATCACCCTCAAGGACTGATTTGTGTCTCTAGGTACCACATATACATTAAATATGACACAAATAGGTGTCATATGGCCACTGATGTACAACTAAACTGATCTTTACAAATTAAACTACCTATATACTGATTTTCTCATCTATTCTTTGAGATTTCCCTTTGATCACTCCAAGCCTGAATTGCCTTTGTCTGTCTAATTCTCACTGCTCTCAGGTAATGCTTCCATGGGAAGGGTGAGTCTGGGTTTACAGCCTGAGTCAGCTCAGATGCAGTCTTCTTTGCCATAAAAAAACCCAACCACTCAGCTAGAAGAGCTGCAGGGGAATTTGGATTTATTAGCCCCTTAAGGAATTTAGAATCAGATTATCTGCCTGGGGAAGCAGAGGGATCTCAACCAGGGGGTGGACTCTGAACATGAAATGTCCCTGGGATTCTCCCACCTTCAGGTTGTTCCTTTTACCTGTTCTTTTTTCTAGCTCCTGTTTGTTTTATCTCCCCAGTGCTGTTGCTCTTAAGGACATAAAACACATTGACCATCTGATAGCCCATTATTTCATCATGAATTGTTTCCCTTGCCACCAGAGGCTGTGAAAAGCTTCTTTGGTCTTTATTACTCTGGATCTTCAAGAAGCTCAGTGAAGGATTCATTTAGAGCACAGGTGAGGCAAGATTTGTCAGGGTAAGTAATGAATTTGGTGATCATCTCTTCCAGCCAGGCTGCTTTCTGGTTCATAAACCCCCCTGCTGTGATGCTGCTCTGGAGAAGCACCAGTAGCTCTCACAAAATAGCTTTTTTTTTCCTCTGCAAACATCAATTTATTTAATCACTCTGCCCATCATGGCTACTCCCCTCTACTTGGAACATGGGCTAATGAAAAGGCTGGAAAAAAAAACTGGAAAAAAACTGTTTGGTGAGGCTGTTGAGGGTTGTAAAGGTGGAAAAAAAGCAAGTTTGGCTTGAGCTGGGAGGTCTCTGAAGGTGAAGTTGCTGCTCCTGTCTCTGCTCCTCAGCACCAGCCCCTTGCATTACCCTTCAAAGGCATCAGGGTGCTGGAAACACTTAGGAGTGATCTAACTTCATTAATGACTCTGCTAATTACCTAGTTAATCATGCCATCTTGAAAGCTGAAAATATAGATAACAAGCCCTGGCTTCTCTTCATCATTTCATTGCTCTTTGTAGCTTCAGTGTAAGACATGATAGGATTAAAAGAAATCAATTATATCCAAGTGTGTTTTGACCTTTGTAGTGGGAAACAATTTCTCTTAAGAAAAAAAAAATCGAGGTGTTTTTCAGGATCTAATGGTGAGATTTGGCTGGTCAGAAGCTCCTGAAGGGGTTTATTCCCAGGATATTCATTTGACATTTTCAGGTTTTTTTCATTTCTTTTTTTATCCTGTTGTTTGATATTAACCTGATCTATTAAGGAAGGTATTAAGTTTATAACTTGAATTTATTTCTGAAGTATAGGCACTTCCAAGGCAGGAAAAAAAAATGTATATTCAGTTCAAAATGCCTTGTTAAGTCTCTAGAAATTCAGTGTTTGGAGGCATGTGCTTGTTCCCCTTTGTCAGCCAGTTATCTTAGCCCACCCTGGGACAAAACCCAAGGCCCACTGGCTGGAACTGACCAATAACTGATTTACAAGGTGGCCTGATTACTTGTGGAAGTCCTGATGATACTTTTTTCCCCCCCAAAAAAAACCCCTAATTATCTGGAAATGCTTCTGAAATAATCTTCTCAGCTCCAGCAGTGTCTGTGCTGCATTTTACCCTTCTGGGTTTGGGATTTTCACCTGCATCTGATCATATCTGAGACCAGAGTGAAGGGTGCTGATCTCCTCCAGCTAGGATTGATTTATTCCCATCTCCCAGAGATGAAAAAGAGCTTTTATGGCCTCACAGGCTTCGGAATAATCCTCTCAGAAGGAAAAGGAGCAACTTTTGCAGCCTTTGTGTAGCCAAAACTGCTGCTCGTGTGGGTTGCACGTTGAGGGGAGCACGTGAGCAGTGCTGGGCACAGATCAGAGACAAACACCAGTTATTCTTCAGCAAGAAAGCATCCTGTGACTCAGAAATGGCAGAGTTTTGTCTGCTCAGTGTGAGGAAGAGGAGGCTGAGGGGAGCCCTCATCACTCTCTGCAGCACTGCCAGGCCATTGCAGAGAGGCTGCTGCTGGGAGAGAGATGTTGGGATGAAGGTTTTATTTGATGCTCCTCAAGGTTCTTTCCAACCACAATGATTCTATAATCTGAATAATAAATGAAAGTAACCTATGAACTTTTATTGCCAACAAACTTCCACAGAAGGGCTCTCTGGTTCCCAGCTTTCAGACTATAGTTGAAATCTAACTGGAAATAAGTTCTGTTTGTGCTGGCATGTAAAAAAAACCCCACGTGTGACCTAGAGCAAAAGCAAGGAAATCCAACTCTGTGCTTTCTAGATTCACTCATTTCTCACCAAGCACCTCCAAATCTCTCCAAGCAGAACAGCTGAGCAAAACTGCCTTGAGCTTCACTGTTAAGTGGTTGCTATATATTAGATTTATTTGTTTTCCCAAGGCAGAGTCTGCTGCTTTCATTGTGTTTTCTTTTTGGTGCAGTTCGTGGGTGTAAATCCTGGTGGGAACGTTTTAGTTGTGAGACAGTGACTGTCAAAATAGACAGAAAGATCTTTTCAGAGGCTGTTTAGAGCAGGGAACACCTGAATCTTGCTCTGTTGGAATCCCAGCAGAGTCTTCAGTGTTTATTGACAGTGCTCAGTTCAGCTGGAAGGTGTTTATTCATTACCATGAGTGTCTCCAGGGGTGGAGCATCCCCCACCACCTCCCTGGGCAACCCATTCCAATGCCCCACCACCCTCTGAGCAAAGATCTTCCTCATACCTCATCTAAATCTGATTTAAATCCCCTGCCCCTCATGCTGTTCACTGCTGCTGTCTCCCCAGGTCTTCCACTGCCTCTGTGTGGGGGCAGAGAGGGAGCAACGAGTCAAATTATCCCATTATTTGAACACATTTAATATTTTCCTATTAAAAATATTCAATTGCAGAGTGCTGAGCTGTGAAGAAGCATTTCCAGGAAGGCAAGGGCTGTGGTGCTAAAACTGCTTTGCCTCAGCTGAAAAGTCTCTTAATTAAATAGGCAGGATACTAGAACATAAACTGTTTTAATGGAATGTATTGTGCTGGGAAAACACCCTCCACCCAGCTAGGAATATTGATGTGGGGAAAATGAGATTGTCTCTGCCTCTGACATCAATGTTATTTCTCTGGAGAACAAAGCCCCCCTCAACAGACTTTAATAGTGACGACCTCCAGCAAATAATCATCTTATTGTCCCAGCAGAAGGCAGATAAAAGACAATATTTTCTTTTACTTTCACTCATTAAGTGAAGATTCCAGGCTTCTGAAGCAGCCTGCCTTGATTTTACTGCCCAAAACTTATTTTGACTCCCTGCATGTCAATTCTTTCTTGTTCTGTAGCTCTTGTTTTGTTAGATTTTTGTTCTTTCAGTTGCTTCTTAATGGTCTTCATATTTATATATGGGGGAAATGGGAGTTTAAATGCCAACTTGTAGTTCTATTTAATAGCAATTCCCTGGGAACCATCACTGTGATGTTTTCACTTTCTACACAATAATCTGCAGACTTTTTGTCTGTCTTTTCTGTTCTTTTGCACATGGCAAATTCCTGTTTTCCTTCTGCTGCTGCTGATTCCCTAGAGGCACTTAAGTGCTGCTGTGAGGATGAGGAGAAGCATCCAAACCTCTTTGATCCATCAAATTCTCTGGCTGTTCCAAGGGACAGTTAGAAAACAGGCTCAGAGTTGAGGGTTGATTTGAATATTCACTGTGTTTACACTTCATTTTTTCCTCTTTTTCCAATAATTAATTAAAATAAAAAGGAAAATAACCATACCTTTCATTTCACCAGCATTAGGTGAAGACAGCAATTATGGTGTCAAACCCTCACCATTCCTGGTTTCAGACTCTCAGATGAATGAACACATCCAAGTGGAACCTTCCTCAGGCTCCTCCATCCCTACAGAGGATCCCCAGACACAGCCCTGCAGGGGAAGAAATTGTTCCTCAGCTCCAACCTCAGCCTCCTGTGAGGAGCTGCCAGAGCCAGAAGGTC
>WYEA01148688.1:0-11532 GCA_033558465.1 Alcedo atthis | reverse complement strand
TGTGACGGAGGAGAAACTCCCAGCGGTCACGGCAAATCGAGGTAAGTCGCGTGGCTGGTGACTGGCTATGCATCGCCCGACCAGCCATAGGGAGCCTGGGGTCGCCTGCGTGTTGGTGGCTGGCGTGGGGGTGGCTTTTCATCCGCCAGTCGGGATGCAGCGTTGTAAAGCGCATACGGCTGGCGGAGCTGCGACTGTACCTCCGGTTGTTGGAGCGCTGGTCACTTCCCCGCCCTGCAACCCCGTCTGTCGGGCGCCGGTGCAACCAGAGGGGGTTGAGCTGCGCTGCGCGTCGCTGCGGTGGCCGCGTGTCATGCGAGGTTGCCCTCAGCAGCGCAGGGGCCTGTCTGGCCCTGCCCGCCTATCCTCATCGTTGCAGCAGCCGCTGGGCTGCAGTCTGTCCTCGGGTTCCGTGAGTTTTGGAGAGGAGGGGCATGTGTGTATGTGTGTATGTGTGTGCATGTCCGTATTGCTGAATCAGGCGCTGCCAGTGGGAATCTACAATTTACAGTGGCAGGTCACTTCCAGTTTACTGCGTGTAGCACCAAAATGCTTCGAAAGTCAGACTGCCTTTGTGGGAGCCCCGATTCGGGTGCCTTTGGGGCCCTCAGCAGCTGCCTCTTAAATGTATTCTTGAGTTTCCCGTTAGAAACAGCCTGCACCAGGCTCTGCTTGAGGAGACATTTGTCCTGGAGCTACGCTGTTTTCAGGACCGAGATCCGGACATCTGGGGTGATGTGCTTTATTTGTCAAACACCAGGAGTGTTTTTCAGGAGTGGAAACACTCTGTGCTTGAGTTTCCCACGTGCTTGACTTTAAATGAGTGACTGTTTCAGGACTGGGGCTTTACATGTTTTCCTGAGCTGCTGTTTATGTATGTTAGCAAGTATGAAACTGTTTACGTATATATGAAGTCAGTAATTAGGAAGTGATATAGGAATGATAGAAAAGAACACACCGTTCTTTACCCTTCAGGGTAAAGAAATTAGATACCTAATTACTTTTTTTCTTAGAACATATTTTTAGTGATGCTTATGTCATGTGAACTTCCAACTTGAATGTTTTACAGGAGTGTGCAGTATAGGTGTTCATACTGATGGAAATCTTGCTCTGAAATTGTGTAGGTTTTATAGACAACTTCATCTTGAAATTTGTGGTTGACAACATGTTAAATGATTACCGTGCAGAAAGTGGTGGAAGAAGTTAAAGTTTTACCTTTGAATTGTATTACGTAGCTCAAAGCCAGCTTTTCCTAAGTGTTGAGACCATATAGCACATGGGGAAGATTAGTGTCTCCTGTCTAGCTATTTAGGCCTTCAAAATAATATATATATGAGAAAAATTATTCCAATATACGTTATCTGGAAATGGGAGTTTTACCTAATGAAGCTCTCTTGTTTTGTTTTAAATTGCAGGGGTTTTACTGGTGTAGAAGATAACCTTGTTTTAAAGCCTGATCTTAAAACCTCCTAACCTCATGCTCTTAATAATCTGATAGTCATATTGATCTAATATGCTGTGTTGGGGGATAAAAACTTTTCTATTTCCCATTATTTCAAAAATCATAGTGGAGAAAAGAAATGTAACCTTTATCATGTAATGAATTAACCACATGCCAAGTGTACAAAGAACTAATTGTTGGATTAAGCAATGCTAGCTTTTGTTCTTCAGAAAGGGAAGGGGCTTTATGGGTTTTCCTGAAGTTTTGATGTTTACCAGCACAGATCCTTGAGTTTAAGTCTTGTGCTTAAGGGTAACTGGAATAGTCAGAAGATGTTTGCATAAAAGAGCTCCTGCAGATGCCCAAGTTGAAATTATAGTACAGGTAAATAGTTTATTTGTTTGCTCTTGGCCTTTTTAAAAAATTATCTCAAAAATACAATATTTTCATATAATATGAGCTCTGATTCATCTTAACATTTTGAGATGTTCTAATTTACAGACCAAGTAATGAGATTTCTAGACCAGGCATGAGAAATAAATGGGGGTTTTTTCTCCAGAGGGAAAGACTGTTATTCTTTTCTGACTTTGTGAAAATCTCCCTGTTTCATTCAGATATTTGCCACCAGAGGAAAAAATTAGGTACCAGACTGGCATCAGGGGTCAGGGCTGAAGTGCTTTGTTTTGCAGAGGATCCTCTTAATTGTGCTTTTGAAAGGAGTAGTCTCATATTGGTGATGCCAATGTCTTAACTTTTGATTTAAAAACTAGACTGTACTGTCTTCAAACATCAGGGTTTATTGAAATTACTATAGTTTACAGACAAGGTTGAGAAAATGTTTACTATTTATTTCCCCCAGCAGGAGCACATTTAATGATGGCTAGTTCTTTTTTGTTGTTACTGTTTCTTTTGTATTTTTCTCCTAGGCAGTGTGTGTCAACAGAAGGGAGAGGCTCTACTCATGGTTGTCAAATTAGTGAAAGAATATTGAACTAGAAAATGCTACACTGAAGAGCTGATCCTTTGTTTCATTCAGGAAATTGATCCTGATCTTAAGGGGCACTCACCTGTCATAAAGTGCTTCTCCTCTGCAGGGGTAGAGGCATTTCCCCTGTGAAAGAGAAACCCACCCAGAGGCAAGATTGTCAGCTAGGAAAAAGATATTCATTGGGTCCATAGTGGAAATGCTGAGGCCTCTGGTTTGCTGTTTGTTGGTTGTGGTGGGTTTTTGGTTGTTTTGTTGTTTTTTTTCTTGTTTGTGGGCATTTTATTATTTCTTTTTGGTGTGTGTGTGGTTTTTTTGGCATTTTTCTTGGTTTTGGTAGGGTTTTTTGTGGGTTTTTTTTGTTGGTTGGCTGGTTTTGGTGTTTTTGTTTGTTTTGCCGGGGTTTTTTTGTTTGGTTTTGGTTGGGTTTTTTTGCCTTTTTTTGTGTCTGTGGTTTTTTTTGAGATTTCTGTATTAATATTAATATTAATATTAATATTCTGTATTAATATTTTCAGGTTTTGCAACATTTGGAAAGCAAGCATCTTTTGAAAGTTATTATGTACTTAGTATACTGGTGTGATGGTGAAAGCTTTTCTTTTTAAAGATATTATATATAATCAGGTTTTTGGATGTCATCTAATAAACTTTGCTACATTTAATTAACATTGCTTGCCCTCCTTATGTTGTAAAGTCTTTAAAATAACTTCAAAACTAAAATTATTAACCACACTGTATGTGTGGTTTTACCATGGCTTTACAGCGATGGTCATTGGTAATTCTGGTCTGCCTGGAGATAGATGTGAATTCTTTCATTTATGTCACAGTGATGCCTTCAACGCTTTATAACCATGTAAAATAATGCAAGATGGAAAGATACCTTCTTCATAAGAAAAAGTGAAGCCTATTTGCTGTGAGAATTATTTTTCAAGAGTTCCAATTGATTTTTCATAGGTTAAAAAAAACCAGAATGACTGTCCCAACAAAATGGAAACTAGTATTACAGCACCTTTATTTGTTAAAGGGCAATATTAATAAGTACATAAGTGGTTTGTGGTACTTCTTTGTTAGAATTTCCACAATATTGTAAATCTTTTACTGTCCATGTTTGGGTAGAACTAATCTGTCTTGAACACTGGATTGTCATTACCTTTAGTATCTTCAAATTATTTATTACATTGTTGGCATGTTGTTTTTGCTACTTTTGAATTACAAAGGAAAACAGAAGGATTTTTTAATTATTATTTATTTGTTTGTTTGTTTATTTTACAAAAAGTAGTTATACCCAGAATAGATCTAATAATCCTGGAATTAATTTCAGCATCCATACATTGAATGTGTATTTCAAGAAGTTAATTATAACAGAAATAAGTTGCATTAATTAAAATTGTAGGTATACACATATATGTATGTGTGTTAGCTTTGTTCATGTTGTAAGTTCCCCTGTACATCTGCATGATTTTTATGTGTTTAATGACAGTGCTGTAACATTTGCATTTTCATATGCATCTGAAATTGGTATCCCAGGCACATTACATGTGCTATTTGAGCCTTGAGCTATTTCTTTCTTACTCTTGTGTTTCTTCTTCTTCTGATGTTTTCTTTTTGTTGTTGTTGTTGTTGTTGTTGTTGTTGTTGTTAGTGGTTGGATTTTGTTCTTTTTTTTGGTGGTGATTTGTTTTTTGTTGGTTGGTTGCTTGCTTGTTCTGTTTTTCCTCAAGTTTAATAGTGACAAAAAGAGGAGTAGCAAAGGAGTATAATAATCTGCATCAGAAGGCAAGACATAGGAAATGATTGTATTTCCTATCATTGTACAAGGCCAAAGGAGAGCTTTGTCTTCAAAAACCATGTCTACTTTTGGAGGCCTTTTATGTCTCCAGAGATTATCAAATATATCTGAAATGATTGCCTGTTGAACTTTTAAAAAAGTTGATCTTCAAAAGATCTTTAATTTATACAATTTTGAGAAGAAATGCTGGCTAAGGTTTATTGCATCTCTTTAGTGGCTAAGGTTTATTGCATCTCTTTAGAGGGAGGACCTAGAATACCCATTAAAGATTTTATGATCTCTGTAAACAGTACAATACTTTTTAGTACAGATGGAGTGAATGTTGTAGAATATCTGTGTACTGACATAATTTGATACTTACTATTTATCAGTTTTTAGAGTTACTGCTTTTCAGAGTTCTTCAGCCTCCTTGTGCTGGAAGTCAATGTGATAAAATTAAAGGTCGATTTCTAAAAAAAACATTAATGGCTTATATCTTTATCTCGCTTTGCCAAACTTCTTATGTATTTGTTTTGTTGCCCCCTGTGTTCAAAATTCAGTGCTTCTATCAGCTCATTTGACAAGTCATGTTGAAACTTCCTGGACTGATCTCATGGCTTTCCAGGCTTTTTCTTTGCATTTCCTACCTCCCCAATCAATTAAGCTTGTCCTTTTCAAGGCCATTGCTAAAGGAACAAATGACAAAATGTAATAAAAATACTTTGGCGGGCTGAATTGAACCTCTTGCAGATTACTATGTTCATCATTCTCGTGGCCACTGCAACTGTTTATGTTATAGGAGCAGCAGCATCAAAATGGGAGAGTTATCACATAGCCTTTGGAGGAGGAAAACTGAGAAACATGGGTATCTCTTCTGGACTGGCCAGAGTAATTGATGGAAAATACAGTTAGCAGGTTGTCTATGTGAGACAGTTTTTATGGGATGTGCAGTGTTTCTGAGCTCTGGTAATAAAAATCTGTCTTGCACTAATTTTCTTGGATTCTCCGTGTCAACTCTTGGCAAAACAAGGCTTTGTTTTTATGGTGTTAACGAGGAAAGCTTTTACAAGTGAAGCAAACTGCTGTTTTTTACAAATTTATGACTCACAAAAAGAACAGGAAGTGGATATTGCTTGGTGTTTAGATAAAAATACATGTGGCAGTCTGAAATCCTGGAATTTTGTTGTAGATATAGCATATTTTGTGTTACAAAAACTTGAGTAATGTGAGCTTAAATTCTAAGTTTACTCCTTTGAGCAGCAAACACTGTGAAACAGCAGATGCAGGTGAGTTTTCAGGAGCCCATTTGCTGTGCTGTCTGCAGAAGCATAGGTATAATTCTTACTCAATTATGAACACTTGTTCTTCATCTTTGTAAATCATGTATCTTGAAAACAGAATTGATCTGTGATCTCCTGGTCTGTGTTTAAGGAAGTGTCTGTGCTCTTGTATTGCAAGGTCTCTATGTGGAAAGAGGGAGGGAAAGAGGCATTATTCCTGTAGAATCCCAAAAGCCCAGTGGCTGATCTTCATTACTAGAGATGCTACTAGAAGGCTTAATTTTGCTTTGGAGATGACCCATACACTGTCAGAAGTAGGAACTGCCCTGAGAAAAGGGTATTTTGCTTGAATAATGATGTCTATATCACAAATCATGAAGTGAACCTCATGTGGCTCAACAAGAGCAAGATCCTGCACCTGGGCTGGAATCATGCCCACTATCAATCCAGGCTGGGGAAGAGGTGATAGAGAGCAGCCCTGCAGAGAAGGACTTGGGGGTGGTGATAGAGGAGAAGCTGGACATGAGCAGCCAGTATGTATTGGCAGTCCTCAGCACAGGAAGGACATGGACCTGATGGAGCAGGACCAGAGGAGGCCACAAAGGTGATCAGGGACTGAAACAGCTCTGCTCTGAGGACAGGCTGAGGGAGCTGGGATTGTTCAGCCTGGAGAAGAAAAAGACTCCAGTGCCTGAAGGGAGCTGATCCAAAGCCTGGAGAGGGGCTGTTTCAAAAGGCTTGGAGTGAAAGGACAAGGGGCAGTGGTTTGAAAGCAGAAAGGAGCTCACCAGGCTGTTTCTCTGCAGTGGGAGAAGAGAGAGAAAATACCACAAAAGATATGTGGGTCAAGATAAGGACAGGGAGATCACTCAGTAAGTATGGTCACAGGAAAATCAGACTCTGCTTGTGGAAAGAAATTTAATTCCTTGACAAGCAGAAGTCAGAGTAGGGTAATGAGAAATGAAACAAAATCTCAGACCACCTTCCCCTGACCCCTTTATTTTTTGCAGGCTCAACTTGCCTCTGGAATTTTCTACCTCCTCTTCCCCCTGAGTGGTGCAGGGGGATAGGGAGTGCGAGTTGTCGTCACTTCATTACATGTTGTCACTGCTGCTTCTTCCTCCTCTGCCTTCCCCCTCTCCATTGTGAGGTTCCACCCATGGGAGACGTAGAATCATAGAATCGTTTGGGTTGGAAGAGACCTCTAAAAGTCATCCAGTCCAATCTCCCTGAAATAAGCAGGGACATCTTTAACTACATCAGGTTGCTCAGAACAACATTCAACCTGACCTGAAATGTTTGCAGACCTGGGGCACCTATTGCCTCTCTGGGCAACCTGTGCCAGTGTTTCACCACTCCCACTGTTTTTTTTATTTATTTTTTTTCTTATCTAGTCCAGAGTTTACCCTCATTTAGCTTAAAACCATTAACCCTTGTCCCCTTGTAGCCCTTGAAAAATTCAGCTCCAGCTGTGCTTTGGCCTTCCTGCCCCATCTCTTTCCAATGAGGCAGCAACCCTGTACTTTTTCCAGGATACCTGTCCCTGCTTCCACTGCCTGTGCAGTTCCTTCTTGCCCTTTAGTTTGACCAGCAGATTCTGAATCAAACATGCTGGTGTCTTGCCTTCTTTGCCTGTTTTCTTACATCTGGGGGTCAGTGGTTCTTGCAGTCTATGCAAAGCATCCTTAAAGATCTGCCAGCTCTGTTCTGCAGGAGCAGAATTGTCCCTGAGAGCAGTTTCCCAGAGTGTTCTCCACAGACTTCAGCATGAGTCCTTCCTAGGGGTTGCAGTTCATCATGAAGTGTCTCAGCATAGGACCTTTCCACAGGGTATAGTCCTTCAGGAATAGACTGGTCCAGTGCAGGGCCTCAAGCCCTTCTAGAAGACCTACCCCATTGTGGATCTTTTTCCACAAGGTCACAGGCCTTGCCAGGGACCTCCTCCAGCATAGATTGCCCATGGAGTCACAGCGTTGTCTGGGCACATCCACCTACAGCCTGCAAGGAGGGTATGTGCTCCACCATGGACATCCATGGGCTGCAGAGGGACACCTTGCCTCACCATGTCTCATCCCCACACAGCCATGCATCATCCCTATACTTTTCCCAGGATGTATGTCCCTGCTATCACTTGCTGGGCTGGTGTCCTGATTGATTTCCTGAGTATTGGGCTGAACTGTGCTTTGAGAATGTCTTTAAAGACTTGCCAACTTCCTTGTGATCCTTTACCCTTCAGTGCAGCTTCCAATGTGATCCTTTACCCTTCATTGCAGCTTCCAATGAGAATCATAACTACTGCTCCCCAGCTCTGCTTTTCTAAAGTCCATGGTCTGTACTGTACTGCTTTCCTTCCTCTTTGCCCTCAGGGTCTTGAACTCCCATATGTCACGGTCACTACCACCAAGGCTAACAGTGATTTTTACATACTTCCCTGCTAGTGAATAGCACATGTTCTTAATGGTGCACCGTACCAGGTTAGCTTATCCAGTACTTGTTCCTTCAAGCAGTTTTTTTTTCTAGAACTCTCATTGCCAGTCTGTGTGTCCCCACATGCTCTGTTGCCTTTCCATCAGATGTCAAGGAGATTAAAATTACTCATAAGAACTAGGGCTGTAATCAAGATGAATCCTTAAGTTATTTAGGGTACTTCATCTACTTGAGAGGTCTGTAAGAAAGCTGTTTCTGTTTTGATGCCACAGTTACAGGCCTCTTTTCTAAGGTGGACACACTGCCTCTTATCCAGCTGCTGTCCCCCGAAATTGCTTCTCATAACCAGACTGTTATTTTGCATAAAGGGACCCCCTCATCTTAATTTTCCCTGTCTGCATTTCCTGAAGAGCATCTGTCTGACCACAGCTTGGCGATTCTTGCTGTGTCTCAGTTTTTTCAGTCACATTGTGTTGTGACTGGATGCAGGACTCTTGTTTATCCTGTCCTCAGGCTGCATGTGTTTATGGGTCTGCACTCAGACAGGTGCCCCTTCAGCCTCTAACGTAGCTCCTGGCGTGCCTCTTGTTCCTGTCACTGAGTTCTTTACCTTCTACTGCTGTCTCCCAATTCTTACCTGAACTGTACAACAGAAATCTCCCTTTCCACTTGGAGATTATATGAATTTCCCTGAAAAAAAAATATAATAAATTGTAGCCTTCATTGATGTTTCTGTGAAAATATGCATCCATTCCTGCTGTCTCCCTTCTGTCCTCTTATCAATACCTCTCTTGACACAGTCTTGCTGTGTTGGTGTAGTTTATTTTGGTTCATTTGTTGATTTTGTTGTTTGAGGTGCCTTTGTGATTGTTCAAGAAAAGGAGGAAAGGGAAAATGTTTGGTTACTCAACTCAGATTTTTAAATCGGAATACTTTCATGAAACCAGTTAAATGCTGTTCCTGTTACTAGTACTGTAGTTAAAAACTGCTGCAACTATAACATAATCCATGCAGTGTTAATTACTCTGTGATGAAAACATACTGCAGGCAATAAAACTCTTCCTGTTATTGTCCAGAGCCCAAGGAAATACTGCTGGTTTCTTTTTCTTTTTTTTTTTTTTTTTTAATTTAAAAATGTTATTTCATTTTGATTTGGAAGAGCCCAACTAGGTTTTTTGGGTTTGTTTGGTGTTTGTAATTCTTACAGCTTTACTTGTATAATAATTGCTGAGTTATTAATTCAATAATAAGAAAGAAATTGTTTCCATTATATGTACACTGTTAAAATTTTACTTGAATATTTACTGTTAACAGTAAAACCTGTCATATTGGGGATTTATTTTATCCTGTTTGAATACATTTTAATGCTTCTCTGTAAACACACAAATGCAGAAAAAGATTTTGCATACCCGCCCAGTTTGTCATAGCGGGAAAAAACAGCTGTGACTGCAGCAACTTCAGTTGCCTGTGCACATACTAAACTGATTTCAATGAGACTCCTAGCTTAAAGCTTAGCCTTCCTGAACAGGGTCTCCTGACAGTGTGAATGTGTGCTCCTTTCTTACTTACGTTCTCTTCAGCTCTTTCTGCAGACATGATGCAGTGAGTCCAGTGATTCAGGGGTGCAATTAAAAGGAAGTCCCTATTTTTTAGTTACTTCGCAATAACGTTTTTTTGAGAAACACCTATTCAGCAGATACTTCTGGTTGTGGGTAGCTCCTCATCTTGTTCCAGTTTTGCTCGTGTTTTTTGGAAAAGTGCAGGTGAACCTTGTGTACTCTCAATAGTGTTTTGAAGTCAAGGTTGTGGAGAAATAGCTGGAGTAGGACTATCAACAAGACTTTGTTTTGTAGGGACTCATGGTGGTGTATGGAATTTAGTTTGAAAAAAATGTTCATGTTTATATACATTGCCTTGTACCTTTTTGTCAGTTGGCAACTGCTGAGCACTAAATTCAGTGACATCTGGGAAGACCATGGGTGCTTGGACAGACATTCTTGATACCACATGAGGAGACACCAAGGAGGTTTGTTGGAGGCTGATAGCAAGATCTGGAGGACTTCTTGTGCAAATTCTCACTCATCAGTGTATGCATGACAGGTTGCTTATGCTAATGGTTGTGGGAAGAGTCATGGGGCAGCAAAGAAAGGCTCAGCAAGTGTCTGGAACTTGTACATATGCATTGGTACATAAGTGTATCTAAGAGGAGGCTGATAACTGCAAAACTTCTCAAATACCAAGCATCAAAGTAAACATTTGACATACTTAATAATTAAAAATAGTTCTGCCAAAATATTTAAATAATCACCTTGTAGCCACCTAAAAGTAGTTATACTATACTCTCATAATAGCTCTATTCAGAAGTCTTTTGTTTTCTGGTTATTTTATGGTTGTGCTTCCAGCACCATTCTGCCCCAGTAACAAATTAGAAATTTGCTTTACATTTCAGAGACACAAACCATCTCCACATAAAAACAACATTAGATTTGGTTTAATTAATTCCAATTCAAGAAGCATACCTATTTGAATTCTGCTTTTCATTTAAACTTTGGAGCATTTCTCTAAAGAAAACTTGAGTCTTACTAGTTAGCAATGATAATAGGTTTCTAATCTGGGTATTAAATATGTATCAGAAGAATGCCTCAGTGTTTAATAAACTTTCTAAGACTTGGTGGCCTGTGGAATCAGAAAAGATAGACCAAATAAATTATATTTTTTAAAAGAGAAAATGTGACATCGTGTAAAAATAGTGACTGAAGTAACCATACTGAAAAGTTGCCTTAGTGACATTCAATAAGGCAGTGCAGGTGTTTTGCAGACACTGAGAAAGAAGTGTATTTAACTGTGGAAGCTTTTAATTTCCATCATAGGCATACAGTTGTTTTTATAGCACATATTCAGAGGGGTTTTTCTGCCTTTCCAAACAGATATGGTGAGGTATGATGGGAAAACGAATGAAAGTATTTTTCCAAATTAGCATAATGTGGGTAAGAGCAAATGAGGTCTGGATTGTGACCAGGGCTAGGATGTGTGGAGATGTCATGGTTTAGGGTCAGGGCAGCCCAGATAACATACGGTCTCTTTTAACCCCCCTCCCTCCCCAAAGGAGAGAGAAAAAGGAATAAGGGAGAGAGACTTAGTGATTTGAAATGGAAACTAGGACAATTGAATGAAAATGAAAATAATAATGAAATATATACACATATGTACAAAACCAGTACCGAACCTAACCCCCACCCAATGTTAATTATGTCACCGTTACTGATGCTGTGGATTCTGAGCACCGGGTTTCAGGACCAGGATCGAAGCGAGAGAGCGAAAAAGCAAGTGAGCTAGAGAGAGAGAGAAAAGCGAGAGAGAGACCCTCCGGGCCTCCAAGCTTTATATACTGGATATGATATCTGTGGGATGGATTACCTTGTTGGTCAGTTTGCAGTCACCTGTCCTGTCTCCTTCTCCCCGCAGTTGCAGTCATTCACTTTTCTGCACCCCTCAGTGCGATACACAAGTTCTAGCAGTGGCCTTGGTCTGCATTCCATTCTTGGTAGTATCACAATCACAGAATCACAGAAATTAGGGGCTGGAAGGGACCTGGAAGATCATCTAGTCCAACCCCCCTGCCACAGCAGGA
>WYEA01148569.1:0-11537 GCA_033558465.1 Alcedo atthis | reverse complement strand
AGTCCAACCCCCCTGCCAGAGCAGGGGCACCTAGACCAAGTCACCCAGGAACAGATCCAGGGGGATCTGGAATGTCTCCAGAGCAGGAGACTCCACAACCTCCCTGGGCAGGGCTCAGAGCTGGGGCAGTCACCACCTCTCTGGGCAACCTGGGCCAGAGTCCCACCACTCCCAGCATCACCAGTTTCTTCCTTATGTCAATCCCAGTTTCCCTCTTTCAGTTTAAACCATCCCCCCCCTTTTCCTGTCCCAACAGCCCCTGCTCAAAGCTCTGTCCCCATCTTTCTGACAGGACCCCAGAAGGTCTCCCCAGAGCCTTCTCCAGGCTGAACCCCCCCAGCCTGTCCCAGCAGAGGGTTCCAGCCCTCCCAGCATTGCTGGGGCTCCTCTAGCCCCACTCCAGCAGCTCCCAGTTTTTTCCTAGGGATGCTGGGGACCCACCACAGCAACCTGGGGCTGCTAAGGGCAGCTGCTGGTGACTTGCACGCCCCTGGCTCTGTTCCTGGGTGGACTGCCCTGGGTGACCCTACTCTGGCAGGGGGTTGCACTCCATGATCTGCAGAGGTTCCTCCCAACCCTGAACACCCAGTGACACTGCTGCTGCAGGTGCTGGGCTGAGAAAGGAGCCTGCAGAGGCTCAGGGCTGATGGTGCTGCTGCTGTTGGACGGAGATTAAATAGCATCACAAGCTCCAAAAATAACCTTCCCACTTCTCTGTGAGGCTGTTCCTATAGCAACTGCTCCATGCCAGTGCCCTACAAATACAAATCTGCCTGGAGTTGCTTTGCAAGTCAAAACAAAGCAGGAGGTGGGGAGGGGCTCTGATTGTTGGGGAGGGGGGGAAAGATGTTTTTAGGGTGCACAGTGTGTGTGAAATGGAAGCCGTGGGTGTCCCCGTGGGGGGTGGATCTGTTGAATGCTCCTGTCTCCTCTCCTAGCTGAGCTTGTGGATGTTTTCCCACGTGCCTGGGTTGGGAAACCTGCCTGGAGCAGAAGGGAGAGGAGGGATTTGCAGAGCAGGGGGGAACAGCAGCTCCGGGTGAGCTGCCACGTGGCTGGTGCCACCTCAGGTGCCAGCCCAGCCCCAGCCCTCGCCACGGGGTCACCTCTCTGGGCAGGCGACCCTCCTGGAGATGCTGGGGCCAAGCAGTGGGTGCCAGGCTTGGCTTCTTCAGTTCTCACCCCTCCCCGGGCCAGAGAGCTGTGTGTGGAGAAGGGGAGGAGGATGGAGTGGCTGAAACATGAGGGTAATTCCCAACTGCAGAGCACTGAAGGTGGTCCCTGTGGGGCTGCATTTGGCTTTTCCTGGTGCTGTGTCTGTAGGTGAAGCCGAGACCTCATTTGACCTCCCAGCTTTTCCAGAGCCAGGATTTGCCTGCTCTGGCAGGGGGGTTGGACTCGATGCTTTCCAGAGGTCCCTTCCAACCCCCACTATTCTGTGATTTCACAAAGAACTGTCTTGAAAAGCTCCAGGGAGCAGGGGGAGGGTCGAGGAGTGTCCGAGGACTCAGTCCATCCCGTGCTGGTGCTGTGAGGGCAGCGAGCAGTGCAGTGCTGGGAGGTGCTGGGTTGGAAACCCATCCCCAGGGCTGCTGTGGGTGCTTCACCCTGGTGGGAGGGCACCGAGGCTGTTGGGGTGCTCTGCTTGGGTTTTTTTTCTGTTTTAGCTTGTTCTGGTTGGGTTGCAACCACAGCTTTGCATTCCTGTCTTCCCGTGTTCCCCCTGGAGACCACTGCAGCCAGTTACACCAGTGGGGTTGTTTTGATTTCCCTCTCACTCCCAGTGGTGTGAACTGGGCCAGCTCTCTGTGTGTCCTGGGTGGGGAGGCAGGGCTGGTTATGGGGATCTGCTCACTAGGGATGTGGGGATGGAATGAGCTTTGTGGGGATCTGGTGAGGGATGCTCAGCTCAGCCAGACCTGGCAGCAGCACGACTGGCTGACCCAGCTGCCTTTCCCCTTTCCTCTGGGCCAGACCAAAGCCACTCTGGATCTTTTGCTCCACGTTGGGTGCCATGTTTAGGGTCAGGGTGGCTCCTTAAACCTAGAACAGTGACTCTCTGTTAACCCCTCTCCCTCCCCAGAGGGAAGAGAAAAGGAATGAGGGAGAGAGACTTAGCAGTTAGAAAAGGAAACTAGAACGACTTGAATGAAAATGGAAATAATAATACTAAAAATAGAATATATACAAATATGTACAAATCCAGCATGGAATCCAACAACTCCGATGGTAATTCCATCACTGGCACCACTGGTGCTGGGGAGTTGGCACTGGGAGAGTCCCAGACTGGGCCCTGCAGCTGCTGGGAGCTGTGTTCAGGAGCTGGATCCTGGTGATGGATTCAGGAACACACCAGTGAGAGTTTGTAGAGTCCTCCTTGGGTGTTCCAAGGAAGGCACCAAAAGAGACCCCGAGCCAGGCTGAGCAAAGCTGGCAAAGCTTTTTATTCCAAGAGAAAAGGTGTTTCTCTGGGAACACCCTGCTGACTGCAGACAGGGCAGGGAGTGAGGAGCACTGAGCTGAGAAGGGATGTGACTGAAGAGAATCAGTTCTGTTCTCCCCTCAAGTCAGGAGTGCCATGCTGTGTCTGGACACCCTCCTGGCACAGAGCCCTTTGCTGGAGCCTTCCCTGGTGCTGTGAGCATCTCCAAAGCCCTGTCCCTGGGAGTGGGGCTGTGCCCCTGGGCAGCTCAGCACCAACCCAGCCTGCCCGTGGGCACTGGCTGTGCTCCCAGCACCTCACCGGTGACCTGGCTTGGCTTCCCCTGGGTGCTGCCAGTGCTGCCCCTGCTAGCCCTTTATCCTTGGTGGCCACAAGTTGCTTCATCTTTCAGCCTTCACAGCTGCTCCTCGTGTTTGTCAGAGGCTTTTTGGATGCCCAGGGCTGGGTTGCAGACAGATGCTGCCCTGGTGCTTCGTTTTGCTCTGTGCTTTGTTTCCTGGCAGGCCTGTGGTTTTCTTCTTCCACTGTCCTTGAGCAGCCAGGGTAGGATGAACCTTGTCCCTGGGCTACATTTCCTTGTCCCATCCCATCTTTCTGGGTAGCCACCAGGCTGTGCCCTGCTGCTCCTTGTACCCTGTGTTGATGAGACTCTTCTGTTCACCAGTTTGCTCTGGCCCTTGCTGCAGGACCTGAGCTTTGCTGCTGTTACCCTAAGGATGCTCTTCCTCTCCTTCCCCTGGGGTGCAGTCAGGAGTGATGGCTGAACATCCCTCCCAACATCTGCTGCTCTTCACCAGGGCTTAGAAATGAGCCAGCAAGAAAACCCAAACCACTGCATATCAGCAACCTAGAGTTCTCATTAGAGTTCTCAACCTCAACTTCTCTTTCCCCTGTGGCCAGGAGTGGGGATGTGCTTGCACCCTGATGTAACCCAGGCACCCCGAGGTGGGTGCTGAGCAGCATCCCAGCCCGGGAGACCTGGGGAATGTCCTCGTCCCTCTTCCCCAGGCCCAGCAGAGAAGCTGCAGCAGGGTTTTGTTGGTCCCCATCTCTTTAATCCTCTAAGAGCTGCTTGAGGGAGGGGAAATGAAAGGGCTGCTCCTTGCTCTGTGGCCCTAGTGGGTTTTGGGGTGCACCCTGCAGAACCTTGGCTAAACTTTGAACGTGAGAAGGGGGCAGATGCTGCATGGGACCTGCTGTGCCCTGTTTGTGTTTCCTTTGGGCAGTGCCTCCTCGGGGAGCCACTCACCCCCTCCACCTTCCCGAGGGGGAGCTGCAGAGATGCCTTGTTACACTCCCTGCTCAGCCCCGAGTGCCTGAGTGTTCTGGAATGGCAGGAAAAAACCATTAATAGCCATTTCTGCCGTACCTGGGCTGCTGCTGGTGGAGTTTAGTGCCCTCTGAAGGCGTGGTGATGGGTTTGGGTAAAGGCTGTTAACTCTCTGCAGCCTCTTTGCCCTTTCTCCCTTGGCTTCCATGGTTGATCCTGCCCGGAACAGAGCCACACGAGCTTTGTGCTGGGTGCTGGGTGCTGTGCCTGCTTCCCCCGCCCGGGTGTGGAGAGGGGAGTTCTGGCACGTGGCCCTTCCCAGTGACACCAGCACACACCTCCCGGTGCCCCCCAGCATCGCTCAGCCTCAACAGCATCCCGGCGACATCCACGGGCAGCCCGTCGGCCTCGTCCTCGGGGGGATGTCTCCACACCGGGCTCTGCTCCCAGGGCACTCGGTGACAAGCACCCCCCCCGGAGCTGCAGGCAGCGGGAGGGGGCAGGAGGTCCCCCTGCCCGCCGAGCTGACGGGTTAGTACGTCCAGAGGTAACCATGGAAACCGGTTTTTTTCTCCCCTCCATCCCTCCCTTTGCAGATGACTCCGGCGACGAGGAGCCCGCCTCGCAGTCAGACAAGAGCGAGCTGCACGGCACCTTGAAAACCCTCTCGAGTAAGCTGGAGGATCTGAGCACTTGCAATGACCTGATCGCCAAGCACGGGGCGGCTCTGCAGCGCTCGCTTAGCGAGCTGGAGAACCTGAAGCTGCCGGCCGAGAGCGGCGAGAAGGTGAAGGCGGTGAACGAACGGGCCACGCTCTTCCGCATCACCTCCAATGCTATGATCAATGTAAGTGCTGCCTGCCAGGCTGACCTGAGCTGAGAGCCCACCTGGGCTGTGCTGAGCTGAGCTGAGCTGAGAGCCCACCCGGGCTGTGCTGAACTGAGCTGAGAGCCCACCCGGGCTGTGCTGAGCTGAGCTGAACCAAGAGCCAAACTGGGCTGTGCTGAGCTGAGCTGAGCTGAGCTGAGAGCCCACCCGGGCTGTGCTGAGCCAGGCTGAGCTGAGAGCCCACCTGGGCTGTGCTGAGCCAGGCTGAGCTGAGAGCCCACCTGGGCTGTGCTGAGCTGAGCCAAGAGCCAAACTGGGCTGTGCTGAGCCAGGCTGAGCTGAGAGTCCACCCGGGCTGTGCTGAGCTGAGAGCCTACCTGTGCTGTGCTGAGCCAGGCTGAGTTGAGCCAAGAGCCCACCCAGGCTGTGCCGAGCTGGGATGAGCTGAGCTGAGAGCCCACCTGGGCTGTGCTGAGCCGAGCTGAGCTGAACCAAGAGCCAAACTGGGCTGTGCTGAGCCGGGCTGAGCTGAGCTGAGAGCCAAGCTGGGCTGTGCCAAGCTGGGCTGAGCTGAGTTGAGCTGAGTGAAGAGCCCACCTGGGCTGGGCTGAGCTGGGCTGAGCTGAGAGCCAAGCTGGGCTGTGCCGAGCCGGATTGAGCTGAGCTGAGCCAAGAGCCAAGCTGGGCTGTGCTGAACCAGACTGAGCTGAGTTGAGCTGAGCTGAGAGCCCACCTGGGCTGTGCTAAGCTGGGCTGAACTGAGTTGAGTTGAGCTGCTGAGCAGGGCTGAGCCACACCAAGCTGGGCTGAGCTGAGCAGAGCTGAGCCAAGAGCTGAGCTGTGCTGAGCCGAGCCAAGCCGTGCTGAGCCGAGCAGAGCTGCTGCAGGTGTGGACAGTCACAGGGGGAAGCAGTTTTCTTTTTCTCTTCCTCCATCCTCTCTTCTTCTCCCCTCCCTGTTTTCTTCCCGTGCCAGAGGTGGGCGTTGGCGGGGGGCTCGGTGCCATCTCAGCACCACGGTGAGGGGCTGGGAAGTTGGGAAGTCAGAGTACAGAGAGCTGATGTGGGTGTGTGGAACTCCCCGAGACAGACCTGCATGCTTCCCAGGGGAGGCTGCTCCAAAACGGGTCATTCTGGATGTAAAGCCTGGAAACAGGGAGGTTTGGGGCTCAGCAGGGGCTTTCTGCTGTTCCAGGGGTGCCTTTCTGCCTGGCACAGCCATTCGGTCTCTTGCCTGCTGTAGTTTCAGACCCGAGTTGTCACCCCCCCCCCCCCATCACTCTCATCCTCATTGACTTCCATGAAGCTGCTCTTGTTTTACACGGCCGGGGATTTAACCCCCTCGGGGGCACCGATGCTGCTCCCAGCCTTGTGCAGCTGGATGGTGATTCCTGCTTAAGTGTTTGGGGTGTGGATCTGCCTCTGGGAGCCTTGTTTTCCCTGGGGAGCTCTGGGGGAGGGAAGGGAGAGCAAAACTAAGTAAAATATTTAAAGAAAAAAACCCAGCCAACCAAATGCAACCCAAACGCCCTCACGGAGCTGGAATAATAGATGAAGGCAGAGCTCAGGGGGCTGTGAATGGAGCAGCACTGTCACCACGCTGTCCCAGCCTGCAGCAAAAGGAGGTCATGAGTTGTTTCATGTGGGCTTTAAATAATAATAATTATAGTAATTATAATAATGATGATAGAAATGATGATAATAATGATAATGAGAATATTGATACTAATAAATAATAATAACCCACAGCAGGAGCCCCCCTGGTCACAGAATCCTCCCCAATCCCCTCTTTTGGGATTTTGTAGCCCTTGGAGGGAAACTGAGGCAGGGCCCTGACTTTTGGAGCAGCTCTGGGGTGCTCGTGCAGCTCTGTCCCCACAGAGAGTTTGTGGGAGTTTTTGGAGCAGGCAGCATGCCCACTGGCCACGGGGAGGGCAGAGCCCTGGTTTTAAAGCAGAGCTGCCAGTTTTGCTGTTAGGAGGCAGATCAACCATGGGACGTGGGCAGGGAATTGCTGGGGAGAGGGTTTGTCCAGCAGCCTTCTGGGAGGCAGTGAGCAGAGCATGATTTGCTGGATGGGACCTCTGCAGCCAACAGGCAAGGGATGGGATAGGGCAGGGCTGGGCTTTGCTGCCCACAGTGGGAAGGGGTGGATGCTCCAGGGATGGATGCTATGGGGGTGGATGCTCTGGGGTGTGGATGCTTCAGGTGTGAATTCACCAGGGGATGGATGCTCCAGAGGTGGATGCTCCAGGGGTGGATTCTTTGGGGGATGGATGCTCCAGGGGTGAATGGATGCTCCAGGGGACGACCCTTGCCCTTTCCATCCAGCTGCCCATGATCTGATTATGTAAATATCCCTGGAGCTGTGGGGAGCAGCAGCAGCAAGTAAGTAGAAATAAATAAACAAATATGTAAATGAAAGAGCTTCACTGGGAAGGTGACCTGCCTGCTGCACATGCCAGGTGCCTGCCTCAACCAGCTCCAGAGATCAGGAGGAGAAGGTGGCTTGGGCTACCCCTGGGCTTGCCATGCTGGAGGAAGGTTTGGGCAGAGGCAGAGTGGGACATGCTGTGCCCTTCTGGTGCAGGTGAGGGTCTAAACCATGGATGGACTGACCCTGTCACAGGGCTTGATTTGAAGCCTGGCCCTCCATGAGCCACCCCTTTGCTCTCATGCACTCAGGTGGGTTCAGCCTCCCTGGGACTGAGGCACCCCAGGGTGTCAGATGAGCAGGAGTCACAGCCTACCCTGGGGGAAGAGTGGAAGGCACGTAGAAAAAGAAGCAATTAAAAGGATGATTAGAGGAATGGAGACAAAGAGCACTGGGTAGACATGTCCCTGGAGCAGGGAAAGCTCCCATCTCATCATTAAGCAGCAGACAGCAGGGCCAAGCAAGTGGGCTGAGGAAGCCAGTTGAGGCGTCAGGAAGAGCTCGCAGGGCTGGGGGTGGTGCTGGAAATAGGGTTTGAATGGGAAGGGGCTTTGCTACAGCACAGCTTGGAGGGGGCTGGACTGTGCAGCAGCTGCTCTCTTCTTCTGGATGCCTTGGAGCTTTTGTAAGGCATGGGAGCAAGGAGGGGAGCAGGGCTGGGGCTTGGCCATGCCATTTGTTGGGTTTCCTCTCAGGGTTTCTGAGGAGCAGAGGTGGGAGGAAGGCAGAGCCCAAGCAAGGAGGGATGAGAGTAGCAGCCTGGGTAGGGATAGGAGGTGCTGAGTGGGTGAGATTTTGTGGGGAGGGAGCCCTTGGTGGCTGGTCTTGGGGACCTAAAAGGACTTCACTCCTGGCTGTCCCAGAGGCCACTGTGCTGGTGGCCACCCAAGTGGCCAGCACTCACTTTGAGGTAGCCTGACTGCCACACGTGTCCTTTTCCCACAGGCACAAACTGGTTCTGAGCACATGCAGCCCAAGACATCATCAAAGAGCCTTCCACCCTCTGAACCTGTTCTTGCACACGTGTGAAACATGGTGCTGGAACCAGACATGTGATGGGTAGCAGTGTGTGCTGCTTCTCCCCCGGGGGAGGTGGCTGTGTGCTGTTCATCTCAGCCTCTCCAGCATGCCCAGCAGCTCCCCAGCAGTGTTCCAGCTCAGCAGCAGTTATAGGGTGACCTTGTGCCATGTACTGGTGGCTCAAGGAGCATCTGACCTCTGTCCATGGCCACACGTGGCTCCTGGAGACTTTGAGTGGCATTCTGGAAAGAGGGATCTTGGAGTGCTGGTGGACAAAAAGCTCTCCATGGGACAGCAATGGGCTGATGATATCCAAGCTCTATTAAGAAGAACTTGTCCAAAAGGTTGAGGGAGGTCCTCCTCTCACTCTGCTCTGCCCTGGTGAGACCACATCTGGAGTCTTGTGTCCAGTTCTAGTCTCCCTAGTTCAAGAGGGACAGGGAAATACTGGAGAGAGTCCAATGGAGGCTGTGAGAATGATGGAGGGGCTGGAACATCTCTCTTGTGAGGAAAGGCTGAGAGCCCTGGGGCTGTTTAGCCTGGAGAAGCCTGAGAGGGGATCTGATCAGTGGTTACAAATATCTGCAGGGTGGGTGACAAGGAGAAGGAGCCAGGCTCTGGTCAGTGGTGATAGGATGAGGTGCAGTGGTCACGAACTGGAACCCAGGGAGTTCCACCTCAACAGGAGGAAAAAATTCCCAGTGAGGGTGTCAGAGCCTGGAAGGGACTTCCCAGGGAGGTTGTGGAGTCTCCTGCTCTGGAGACATTCCAACCACACCAGGATCTGTTCCTGGGTGGGCTGCCCTGGGTGCCCCTGCTCTGGTAGGAAGGTTGGACTCAAATGATCTCCAGTGGTCCCTTCAACCCCTGACACTCTGTGTTTCTCTGGTCCAGTGATCTGCCCAGTGGAGGCATCTCTGGGTGGGTCTGTGGAGGGTCCAAGTGCTGGAGCCAGGGGGGTGATTTACAGCTGATTGACCAGTTTATTTGCAGGCTTCCTGGGTGCCTGTGCTGGAGGGAGCTCTGGGGAAAGGTTGTGCTTCCCTCTGCCATCCTGTGTCCCATCTTCACAGCCCTGGCCTCACGTGTCCCCTGGGGATGCTGCTGTGATTAATCTGCCTGCCTGTTCCCAACTGGGCTGCTGTGGAGCTGACTGGAGCGTGTGCTCTGAGTGGAGACAGGTTCACCAGCACAGCGTGTCATTTCTAATGGTTCTACTGGTGGGTAACCTCTGGTGGGTCTGTGTTTGCTTCCAGAACTGCCTAAATCTGGTAGGAAGAAGAGCCCCCAGGGCTCAGTGTGATGGTGCAGTTGGGGTGGTGCCACTGATGCAAAGCTGGCCAGGTCC
Organism: Alcedo atthis; assembly: GCA_033558465.1. Classification (NCBI taxonomy): domain Eukaryota; kingdom Metazoa; phylum Chordata; class Aves; order Coraciiformes; family Alcedinidae; genus Alcedo; species Alcedo atthis. Next base: position 2,194 of record WYEA01148569.1, on the reverse strand, counting down.
CGGGGCAGTGACACTGGTGGCCAAGTGACACTGTCCCCTGCTGTCCCCTCCCCCACTGGGACATAGGCAGGTTGATGGACCCAACCTCCAGCAGCTGGGGCAGAGGTGCTGAGTGAGGTGGGAACAACAGCCTGCTGGGCTGTTCCCAGTACACCCAGTGGGGCTGTGTTCTCTGGGCATCCTTATTGGGGTGGGTGGGTTAATTCAGACTCTGCAGCTCCTGCTTTGCTCTGGTAGCAGCAGGGATTGGCCTTAGCAGCTCCAGGCAGCTGCTCTGCTCCCTGAGCACTGGAAAGCGTGTCAGTGACCCAGAAAACCCCCAGCCCTGGGATTAAATCTCTATCCCAAGCCTAATTCCAGTCGGCTGAGAAGGCTGGAGTGAGGGGCCCAGGAGCTGCTGCTGTGGCTGTACCATGCTGATGAACCAGTAACTGGTGGGTGCTTTGGCCTTCTCGGGGAGCTGGTGGAGGGTGTCAAGGGTAGGACATGGGACAAGGGGTGCAAATGGAGCATGGGGGGGTTCTGTGTCAACGTGAGGAGAAACTTTTTCCCAGTGAGGGTGCCAGAGCCTGGCCCAGGCTGCCCAGGGAGGTTGTGGAGTCTCCTCTGGAGACTTTCCAGCCACCCCTGCATCTGTTCTTGTGTGGCCTGCCCTGGGTCACCCTGCTCTGGCAGGGGGTTGGACTTCATGAGCTTTCAGGGACCCTTCCAACCCCAAACACTCAGTGATTCTGTGTCACCCTGGGCTCTGTCCCTGCCCAAACATCACTGGAGTGGGGCTGGGGCCAGTGGAGGGGAGGTGCTGGGCCCAGCCCCTGAGCTCAGAGCTGCTGCAGCTTTCCCTGCAACATCCTTTACTGCTTTTTTAATTTGTAAGTGTGAAGGGTATCTGTGATCAGATCTGTCCAAGGAGGCTGTGCCTTCCTCTAGATTCCCTCATCATCATCATCAACATCATCATCATTCCTTAGTGTTGCTGAGTCCTCCCAGCCAGGTTATATCACACGTGTGGGTGCCTGGACCTAGTGTGTGTCCACGGGGTTTTTCTGCTGGCTGGGACTTTTGGTTGGTGTTGCTGCAGATCTGTTTTATCCTCACTGTTACTTGGGGCTTCTCAATTCTTCCTCTGCTCCTCCTCCCCCTCATTGTTTTTATCTGACTCCCAAGAGGCTTCAAACTCTGTCCTGGGGCTCCCCTTGGAGCCTTGTGTGAGAAGAGGGTTGTTCAACCAGGAGTTGGGGGTGTTCAGCCTGGAGAAGAGAAGGTTCCAGGGAGATCTTCTTGGGGCTTTTCAGAGATCTTCAGGGGGCTTGTCAGAGATGGGGACAGAGTTTTGCTCAGGATCTGTTGGGACAGGACAAGGGGTGATGGTTTAAACTAAAAGAGGGAGATTTAGACTGGAGAGAAGGAGAAATTGTTGGTGCTGAGGGTGGCAGAGCCTGGCCCAGGCTGCCCAGAGAGGTGGTGGCTGCCTCATCTCTGGCACCATCCCAGGTAAGGTTGGGGGGGCTCTGAGCACCCTGCCCTGGGTGCAGATGGCCCTGCTCCCTGCAGGGGGCTTGGACCAGATGATTTTGAAAGGTCCCTCCCAATCCAAACCAGTCTGTCATTCTAAGATGGGGACACATCTGTCCCCAGCACCCGAGGATGCCTCTCACAGCTCTGCCCTTCTGGTGGGATTTTTGTTTTGTTTTGTTTTTTGGCTGACAGCAATACCTTTTCTATTGTAGCTTCAGAGGAGAGGCTGTGGCATTTGTGCCTGGGAGGCTGCTGGGTCAGCAGGGCTGTGTGTGGGTGGGCTTAGTGTGTCAGAGCCAGGGATTGCACTGTCAGCAGTGCCTGATGTTAACAGCAGCTCTGCTGAACCCAGACATCCCAGCTGGCTGCTGCTTCTGCCCTTAAACTCAGCTCTGGAACCAGGTGAGCCCAGCCCCTACCTCGGGTGAGCCTCTGCCAGCCCCCATGGGGCAGGAGGGGGTCGTGGAGATGGCAAAGAGCAGAGCACTGGTGGCTTAAGCCCGGCTGGGGCACTAAGGGGTTTGTTCCTGGTTTGTCTCAGCACCAGTGTGGTCAGCAGGACCAAGGCAGGGACAAGCTCCCTCCAATTCCAGGGTCAGTTTTGGGCCCCTCACTCCCAGCAGGTCACAGAGGGGCTGGAGTGTGGTCAGAGAAGGGCAATGGAGCTGGGGAAGGG
>WYEA01148284.1:0-11551 GCA_033558465.1 Alcedo atthis | reverse complement strand
AGAGACCTTCAAGATCATCAAGTCCAGCCTTTAACCCTACACTGCCAGGGTCCCTAAACCATGTCCCCCAGCACCACATCTATACGATTGTTAAACACCTCCGGGGATGGGGACTCCACCACCTCCCTGTGTAGCCCATTCCATTGCCTAACCACCCTCTCCGTAAACAAATTCCTCCTGATATCTAACTTAAATTTCCCTTGGTGCAACTTTAAGCCGTTGCCCCTCATCCTGTCATCTATAACTAGGGCGAAGAGGTCGACCCCCACCTCCCAATAACTTCCCTTTAGGTAGTTGTAGAGAGCAATAACGTCCCCTCTGAGCCTCCTCTTCACCAGACTAAACATTCCCAGCTCCCTCAGCCTATCCTCATAGGAGAATCTCTCCAGTCCCTTCACCAGCTTTGTTGCCCTTTTCAGAACCCGTTCCAGTATCTCAACATCCTTCCTGTAATGAGGGGCCCAAAACTGGACACAGTATTAAAGGTGAGGCCTCACCAATGCTGAGGTGAGGCCTCACCAGCACTCCCAAGTCCTTCTCCAAAGTGCAGCTTTCCAGCCACTTCTCCCCAAGTCTGTAACACTGCAGGGGGTTGTTATGACCAAAATGCACGACTATGCACATGGTCTTGTTGAACCTCATGAAGTTAGTTTCAGCCCATTGCTCCAGCCTGGCCAGATCCCTCTGCAGAGCCTCCCGACCCACAGGCAGATTGACACACCCACCCAATTTAGTGTCATCTGCAAACTTGCTAAGCATGCACTCTATCCCCTCACCAAGGTCATTGATAAAGATATTGAAGAGTACTGGTCCTAACACTGAGCCCTGGGGAACACCACTAGTGACTGGCCGCCAACTGGATCGATTTCCATTCACCACCACTCACTGGGCCTGGCCATCCAGCCAGTTCTGGATCCAGCGAAGCGCACATGCATCCAAGCCATAGGCAGCCAGTTTCTGCAGGACAATGTTATGGGAAACAGTATCAAAGGCTTTGCTAATATTATAGAAGGGAATAATATATATAATATAGGGAAGGTCAGCCATCTGTGTCTGTTATTTCTTGCTGTTTCAAAGTTTAATGATTTCACATTGTTGTTCGGTTTTGCATTCTATACAAATACCTCTCTCTCTTTCTCTCTCTCTCTCTCTATATCTAATTTAATAAATTTGTGTCTTCTTATAAGTCCCTGGTCTCACATTTATAAAAAATTTAAGATAATAACTGTCCAAACTAAGACAATTTGGTGCCCAAATTGTGTTTTTTGAGACCTGATAAAGAGACAAGAAGCTTGTAGGAAAATATCCCAGAGCCACCACCATGATTTCCTCTTTGGCCAACCTTGTTTGTAAGTTGAGGCTATTATCTCTCTTCCCCTTCACGCGTCCTTTTATACAAATGAGCATGAGTACCAAAATAGTGGTGAGTAGTATTCAATTAATATACTGGATTTATGATATAATGGATTCCACACCAGTAGTCTTTTCACTAGTATTTACCAAGGGATACGTTATTACTGGAATATAGTAACTCCCAATGTGAATTTATATCCAATAATACCCCTGCCAGGCCAGAGAGAAATTGGAGGACACCCCTCCAGGATTTTGTTCTTTATTTTTTCTGATCTTAGAGATACTTGTTTCATAGCAGTCCTGTCCACAACAGAAATGAAAGATGTTCTGAGTGATGAGGGAGATGGCAGAGGTTATTGCCAGGCCACTCTCCATAATTTTTGAAAGGGCCTGGAGAACAGGAGAGGTGTCTGAGGACTGGAGGAAGGCCAATATTGTCCCAATCTTCAAAAAGGGCAAAAGGTGGACCCAGGTAACTCTAGGCTGGTCAGCCTCACCTCCATCCCTGGAAAGGATGGAGGTGTTAACTTTGTATTATTCTTTTATTTCAATAAAATGATATTTCATAATCAACATATCTGTTATTAGTGTAATAGTAATTTTGGCTTCTTCTTTTCATAATTGCACTTATAATTAATCTTTTTTGTTAGGAGTTAAATAACCTGAATAAACAGCAAAACTGTATTATTTGATGTTATGAAAATTGGGGGGGGTTTCCTATGTACAGGCAAGAGAAAGGTCTATAATTTCAGATGAATTTATGAACTAATAAGTATCAAAGGTAGAAGTTAAGAAAAGGTAAAATAACTTGTATTAAGAGTATTCCTGGTTAAATCACAGAAAACTGTGATAGTGCTTGAAAGTCTCATAATAAGAAAGTGTAGATTTCAAAGTATCTATGGCAGTACTAAACCTAACTTTATTATTTGTCTCAGCAGTTTCCTATATAAGAATTGTATTATACAGTGCTTGCTAATATAGTGGCTCTTGTGTGATAAAGCAATTAACTTGCATAGTTACACAATTATAGAAAGGAATAAATTTTTAATACATTCTCTCAAGAAACATGCCCTATGAGAGAGACAGCTAGGTCATTGAGTTTTCAAGGACTGGTCTGCAGAACTGAATCATTCAAAGCCAGTGATCATGAGAGGAGACAGTTGTAACAAGCCAGATATCAGAAATTATTATTTTGATTTTAATTCCTGGAATATTCATGGTATAACAGAGAAAGTTTTCTTGAATCAAAGAAACTAAATGAGTCGTGTCTTACAAGTATTAAATATTCAATAAAATGAAGGATTTTTAAAATAACAAGAACAGACTGGGAATCTGAAAATATTAAAATTGCTATGCTTTAATTTTTACTGTTATTGTATCATTATGATGATTGTTAACACAATGAGAGTAATACTAGATGCTTTTCCCCCTTTTTTTTTTTTCTTTTCAGGAAGGATCCAGTAGATCATTCTTCCAGGTTTGTTGGTTGGGTGGTTGGTTGGTTTTTTTTCTGTCACTCTTCAGTCATGGTGTTGATAAAATCTACCAAGATTCAATTATTTCTATTAAACTTGTTTTATTTCTTCATATATTTGCAAAGATTAGGATGTCTACAGAGTAAGAGTGAATGTTCATTCTCTACATGCCCATTTTTAATACTTGAGTATTTTCCTTTGGAAATATTTCTCAAAAATTGAAGTTCTTTCTGTGAAAGGGCATTTAGGGTTCCAATAACCTGCTATCTGAACACACTAAATAGTTGACTGTGTCAGCACCCTATCAGTCTTTACTCCTTTCAACTATGTATTGGTATGTACTCTTAAATTAAAACTGCAGTTTTCCACCATAAAAATACAAAATACTGCAGCTTACAGTTAATGGTCTCCCTTGGTTGCCTGGTAAAAAGAAAATAACAAGTTAATCTAAAACCCAATTCTGTTAAAATGCTCTAACTTATGTGTTGTGAATTATCCCCTTGAGTAGGATGCCCACTGACTATAGAAAGAGCTTACTGAAATCAGTCTCCATAGAATATTGTTAATTTTAAGAATACCCATCTTCTTCTGAAGGTAATGAAGTTCTTGAGAACATATGTATTTGTATATTCTTACATTATAGTTGGTTTTTATACACTTCTAAATAATTGATGCAGCAACATCTAAGAGGGCAGACACTCTTACTTTCAGTTTTATGTTGAACAACATGTCAGTGTGTGACAACTGAAGTTTTACTGGTGCCATGATCTAATTGAACAGTATGGTATATTGCTGAAATTCCAAAAACCTTTCTAGTGGGCACTTTATCATTTTGACACTCTTTTTCTCCAACACATGGGGAGCAGTAATGGTATGTCTAAACCTATTTTTCACTGTAAACCACTAAACTACTGATCAGTAAAACCTGACTGAAACATTGAATATCCTATAATAATTAATGAACCAAGTCAGTCATACATTTCCTTCCCTGTTTGTTGGAACAGGCATTTTAGCAGTTGCAAAGTTCACATGAAAGCTTTGCCCTTTTAATCACATAGATATAATTTATGGTATTGGTACTTCTATTTGTTTAGTGCTAGACAGAAATTCTCATTCTTTCAAAATCCGCTAAGTGTATATGGTTATACAGGTCTTACATGTAACTTCCCAGATCCGTGCATCTTCATTGTAGACTTAATAGCATCTTTCACATCTAAACAACAGTGTTTTCCTGATGAAAGTATTTAGGTGAGACTTTTCCAAAGGGGAAGCTGTATGTGTATCTGTATATGTACATATATCTATGTACTGATTTATATATGTTCTGCTTAAAAGGACATCTGCTGTAACTCTGCTAAAATACCCTGTTTGGAAATAACATGGCTCTGAAAATCTCATATGTTCTGGATGAAGTGAAAAAAATATTTGGGGGAAATAAATTGATAAATATTTAATCTAAGAATATTTGTAAAATTGTCAGGCCAGAAAAACTGTGGAGAAAAAAAAAAAACCAACAACAACAAAACCACAACATAAGGGTAGCTAACCCTTCCTGGAACTACTTCACATTACCTAAAGCAATTTAATATTGACTGAAACAAGTGACCATAGTCTTATGTAAAATAACAAGACTAGGTTAACTAATTATATTGTCATAATGTATGGAATGTTTCTCTGTAATCTAGCTGTAGCAGTTGAAAAAATAACACTACTATAAAATGTGAAAATAATCTGTTAGTTAAATTGAACTTCAGCGTGTGCAATGTTTACATCATATAATCACTGTGTACATAAACTTGCAATGAACAAGTGCAAACAAAGCATGAGGAATCCCGATAAAAGGCACTCACGTAAAGATTAGCAATTAAAAAACTCATCTATCTACACTTTAGAAGTTCAATAGTTGATCATCACTCATTTAAACTATGCCTGCCTTAAGCATATTATGCACCTAGAATTAAAGTACTTATAAATTACATTAGACATCACTTGATAAAGTTTTAAACTTAACTAAGCATCAAAAGTTGCATTAAGCAACAATAATTGTAGGTCAGCAAAATATTCCCTAGGGACTATAACTGAGAAATTATTCTAACCTTTTCACAGAATCACAGAATAATCATTGTTGGAAAGGACCACCTAGATCACCGAGTCCAAACATACCTACAACAAGAAGAAACTTAAATACCCGATCATTCAAAAAACACTAATAACCCATGACTTGCAGAATCAGACTTTACAACCAGTGAAAAGTTATAAAGCCAGTATGTTTATTTGGCACTATGCCCACCGGGTGCAAGGGGGATAGCTCCACCTAGATTGCACACCAAGAAGCAAAATTGCTTCTTTTTTTTTAAAGCAGATACATATATATTAATTACATTCCAAAAAACATCATTATAATATTAATAGCATTTCTGAGAAATAATTATAATATTACACTCTCCTCATCCCTCCCCTGGCGTATGCATATTGCCCTGCTCCCTCCCTGGAGGTGTTTAAGGCCAAGCTGGACAGAGCCTTGAGTAGCCTGATCTAGTTGAGAGGCAGGCCATGACAGGGAGGTTGGATTAGATGATCTCTAAGGTCCCTTCCAACCTAGGCCATACTATGATTCTATGATCTTTGGGGTTCATGGGGATGAAGGCTTTATGTCTTCCTCACAGTGCACTTTTGACCTTTTCCTCTGAAGATGTGCCAGTTTGGTCTTAACCAGTTTCATCTTGCTTTGGAGTTCAGGTTCCTCTTGGCCTTCTCGATCAACCAGTTAAAAACAATTGACCTAACAGACCATTTTGTCCTGAGCCATTACCTAGGCTACCTTACAGAACATGCTGCAGGTATGCAAGACTCAAAGAAACTATACAGAGAGTTAAACTTTAAAAGCAGGACCCAAAGAAACGATATCAAAAGTTAAATTTTAAAAGAACTATGAAGCACCATGGCCCTTTTCTCAAATCTAACAATATATTAAATTACCCCATTTTTTTCTAATGATTTTGGAAAATATGCTCCATTCTCCATCTTCTGTCACAGTTTATGCTTTTTCCATATTTCATAGTTGTCATTAGTTTGACTACACACAAACATAAGGCACCTTAACATAATACAAATAAAATTTCCACAAAATAACAAGACTAGACAAGTTATAAAGATTTACTTTAGCCAGGCAAAATTTGGCAACCAACTTGTTAATTTCCTCCAGAATTCTGTAAATCCCAGAGATGTATCATCTTGGGATACCTCATGAAGTAATCGGGTACGTTTCCAAATTTCCTCTAAATCCTCTTCTATTCTTTGAGATTGATCTATATAGCTGCAGCAGCTATGAATTATTACTAGACATACTCCCACTTCAGCTGTCAAGAGGTTCAAAGCCATTCGGTTTTGTATGACTGCCTTGCTCAGGGAAGATACCTTGGTCTGTAATGCTTGTAAAACATCCAGAGCTGAGTTTTCATTTTGTTCCATTGTAGCTGATATATTTACCATGGCCTTTTCCATCTCACTTACTCCTAAATTTGCAATTAGCCATCTCACAAAGCTATGGAAGTCTGTCGCATGGTCCACTAGGGGGTTACATGTCCACTTTACTCTTTTCCAAGGGTTCTGCAGAATCCTGGATAGGGGTTTTACCCCATCATGAAAAGTATCATGAAGGGTAAGGTATCCTCCTACACAATATCCACTTCAATTCTGGAGTAAATTTTTCCTAATTCTACCATCTACGTATAACCACCAGATCTCTGGTCCTAGAATACATTTTTTGGACCCCTTTGAGAATTCCATTTCTGTACAGAAATGATCCCTATGGCCTTCCAGAACACAGTATCAAACTCCCTCTCCACGTGGTATCTTAAATTTTCCTACTTCCTTGGCCCTTCCCTAGGTTCTATTTAAAACAGTGATATTCAGGCCTGTCCATATTTGTAGTCTAAACTGAGGCCCTTTCAACTCCTTTGTGGATCTTCCAAAGAGGCACTGTCTACATCCTCCATCCCCTCTCCACAGTGTCCAGTTAGTGCTTGGGATTCCAAACTTAGTAACCTTCCCTCCCCCGTCTCCTGTGCAAATCCAACAATCTGATAAATTTAGCTTCATTACTATATATTGAGTGAGATTCAAAAAAGAATTCTCAAACCATGCTAAAGCAACTCCTATGCATATGCTACTTGCAATATAAAATCTATACATTCTTCTTGTCAAGTCTCATCTTGAGAGGTCCTTTACTCTTGACAATCCACTGAGGTCAACAATCTTCTTCACTCGGGTGTAGTGTATCCAGGGTGTCTATCCCTTTATTTCCACTGCAGTATATGATGTCAGGAATACCAGGCATGGTCCTTCCACTTGGGTTCCAAAGACTAATCTGAGAGGAATTTAATATACACGTAGTCTCCTGGCATAATATCATTCATAGGCCCCATCTAGGCCTCTAGTTCTTGTTCCCTCATACAATATCTCTGTTTCCTTCAATTGCTTCTGGAGGCCTATAATGTTTTGAGTTAACGTTTCCTCTCCCATGTGGTCAGAATCACCTTACTGTATGACATAGGGTGTCCCATACAAATTCTCAAATAGACTTAGCCCTTCTCTTACCTGAGGCTTTGTACTAATCCTTAAGAGGACTAAGGCTAAAGGTTGGGGCAAGGTTATTCCAGCTTCCTGCCCCAACCTGGCAATCTGTAATTTGATTAAATGATTCGTTTTCTCTACTTGGACACTTGATTGTGGCCTACAGGGTGTATGCAATAGCTTGTTTACTTCCTGCACTACATTAGCAATAAAGCATAAGCCTCAGCTGGAGGAGATTGTAGCAGGAACTCCAAACCTTGGGATGATCTCTTGTAGCAGCACTTTTGTTACCTCACGCACTTTGTTGGTTCTGCAAGGGAATGCCTCCAGACAAACTCAAAAGTTATCAGTTAATACCAAAACATATAGGTTCCCCTATTTTCTTGGGAGTTCCAAAAAATCATTTTGTCATTGTTGCCCAGGATAATTTCCTCTCCCTGTTTGTCCTGATAGAACTATAGGGTCTGTTTAGGATTATTCTGTAAACAAACCTCACATTGCTGAGTTACCTATTTGATAGTGGTATACAAATTTCGAGCCACAATCCACCAATGTAGGTATTTATATAGAGTCTCTGCTCCCCAATGAGTTTTCCTGTGTTCAGCCATAATTACAGCCCACAGTAGGGTTGCAGGGACTACCAGTCTTTCCTGGGGAACTATAGCCCATCCCTCATTTCCTATTTTCCCTCCCAAATATTCTATTAATATTTCATCCTCCTTAGAATATTTTGGTTTACCATCAATTTGAATTTTACTGTCTGGGACCAAGGACTGCACTCCCACTGCACATGTCTCTGCTGCCCTTTTTGCTTCACAGCCAATCCATTACCTATATCCTCTGCTGTGTCTCCTCTTTGGTGGGCCTTACACCATGACAGCCACTTTCTCTGGTAGTTGTACTGCCTCTAGAAGTTTCAGGATTTCCTCAGTGTGTTTAATTTGTTGTCCATGGGCTGATAACAGTCCTCTTTCCATATAGCCCCATGGGTATGCACAACACTGAAGGTGTATTTTGAGTCTCTCCAAATGTTTATTCTTCTCCCTTTGAATAATTCCAGGACTCAGGTTAATTACCTTGTCAGTAGTAGTCACAGCATACCCTGCTTTATGTATACCTTAGTGAACATAACTAGTGCTGTCTGTATACCAAGAGTCCTCAGCATCCTCCAGGGGCTCTTTCTTCAGGTCCTGTCAGCTGGAATACACTGCCTCGATCATTTCTAGGCAGTCATGGGACACTGGTTCCCCCAAGGTTCCAAGGAGAAAAGAGGTCAGATTGACAATGTTAATTATCACTATTTCCACATCATCCTGTTCTACCAGGATAGCTTGATATTAGAGAAACCTCTGTGGTGAGAGTTACTCTCCTCCTTTTATTTCCAGTACTGTTGATACTGTATGGGACACCAACACTGTACTTTTCTGACACTGTAAATTTCCGTGCTTCTTGAATGTTCAGGAGTAATGCAGCCACTGCTCTCAGACAGCTTGGCCATCCTTTGCTTATTTCATCAAGCTGTTTCGAGAAGTAAGCCACTGTTCTCCTGTAAGGTCCCAAACTCTGGGCAAGAACCCCCAGTGCTATCCCTTGTTTTTAATGTGAAAACAGCCATATGAGTTTGGTGGTGTCAGGCAACCCTAAGGCAGGTGCTCTCTTAATTTCCTGTTACAGTTGCTGAAATGCCTTCCTGGCCTCCCCCTCCCATATGAGGGTCCTTGGGCAGGATTTTAAAAGGGCATAGAGGGGTCTTACAAGTCCATAATTATATATCCATATCTGGCACCACCCTGTCATTACCAGGAACGTTCAAAGCTCCTTAGCAGTTTGAGCTTCTGTTGTCTGTCAAAATACCTCTTTTTTTTTTGCTGTTCCTAGTGTTCGTAATCCAGCAGTGATCTCATATCCCAGGTAAATCACTTGTTGCTGGGCAACCTGGGCTTTCTGCAGAGAGACTCTATAACCATTGAGTCCCAGAAAATTTAGTAAGCCAAAAGTCCATGCTATGCATAACTCTTTTGTCTCAGTGGCTATTAAAAGATCATCTACATACTGCAGCAGTGTCCTGTGCCCGTGTGGTTGCTCCCATTATTCCAGATCTCTGGCAAGTTGATTTCCAAACAGAGTGGGACTTTTTTTAAACCCTTCAGGAAGCACAGTCCAAGTAAGCTATGATTTCCTTCCAGAGTTGGGGTTTTCCCTTCTCAAATGCAAATAGCGACTTTCAAGGCTTAGGGAGAGGCAGAAAAAAAGCATCTTTTAGGTCCAGTACAGTAAACCATGCCAATTCACCTGATAATTTAGTTTGAGTGTATGGATTTAGTACCAACGAGTATAAGTCTTCCACTATTTTATTAATAGTTCTCAGAACCTGTACTATCTGATAGCTCCCGTCCAGTTTCTTGACCGGGAGGAAGGGAGTATTATATTTCAATTCACATTCTACTAACCAAATTCCATAAAGCGATTGATTATTGGTCGGATCCCCTCCCTATACTCAGTCCTGAGGGGACACTGCTAATCCATACAGGATGTTCCCCTGTTTTACTTCACTTATGAGTGGGAGAGCATTCTTTGCTCATCCTGGGGTTTCCACTGCCCATACCTCTGAATAGACCTGATCATGAACCTCTCTGGGGACTCCTGTTCTGGTAGGTATGGTAATTAGTGCTAGGCTGAGTATTTCAATTAACTGATCCTCTGTGACCCTGAATTCCACTTTCCCTGCTTCAAATTTTATTTCTGCTTCTAATTGTTCTAACAATTGTTCAAATCCCCAGCAGGGATTTTGGTGCATTAGGCATATACAAAAATGTAAGTATTCCCATTTGCTTTCCTAATTTCAATTTTAAAGGTTTGAGGAAATATGCCTTTTTCCTATGACTGGTAGCTCCCTTTACCATTACAAACTCATCATTGATCAGAGTTAGAGGCATACTTAAGGTGGAATAGGTGGCTCCAATGTCCACTTAAAACTCCATACTTTGTTGTTTATCACTTAGGTTTATTTTAACCAGTGGATCAACCAGGGTAATATCCCCAGGTCCCTGTCAGTCCTTTTCTATGGGGGATTGGATCCTGTTCAATGTCCCTGACTTTCCTTGGTTTCTCAGGGGACACACATTTTTTTCTAATGACCCTTCTTTTTACAAATAGCACATTGATCCCTCTGCAAGTGTCCCCTCGGTGTTCCCTGTCCTGCCTGCCTGGTGTCTGGTAAAGCATCTATTTTATCTTTTCTCCTCTTATCCTCCTCCCAATTACTGTATACCCTCCATGCTTCATCTAAAAGACTCCAGATTCCTGCTTTCTGTTGTCTTTAGCTTTTGCAGTTTCTTCCGTATGTCCCCAGCTGATTGTCCTATAAATAAGGATACTTATTGCTGAATTCCAACCTCTGATCCTGGGTCTAAAGGGGTGTGGTTCCTCATAGTATCCCTTAATTTATCTAAGAGTTCAGAGGGAGACTCTCTTGGTCCTTGGCATATTACATATAGTGCTGGTCAACTAATTGATTGGGGGATGGCTCTCTCCATTCTCTTAAAAACCCAATCTCTACATATTTCTAAAACTTCCTTTTCTGCATGTTAGTTAGGATGCCAGTATGGATCTTGTAAAGGAAAATGATCCTTAATATCCTCACCTCTTCCTTTCAACTGATCTAAAAATTCTTGCCCTTCTTTTAAAATAAATTGCTTCTCTGTTTCTGTCACCTTATCCAACAACAATTGTATATCCCCATAGCCTGGATTATGTTGTTTTATGAGAAATTGAAAATGTCTTGATACTCCTATAGGATCATCTCTGTATCTCCTAGCAACTCCCTTCCAAGTTTCTAAATCAAATGTGGAAAAACTGACTTTAATCAAAACCATTGCCTCATCTGGTTCCACAACCCCGCACAGAGGTGCCTGGACAACATCTTGTAGTCCTTTTGTTCTGTGGGACACCAGACTCCCTGGAGGGAAGTGATATCAGCCTTACCTCCATCCCTGGAAAGGTCATGGAACAACTTGTCCTCGATGCCATCTCTAAGCATCTGGAGGAAAGGAGGCTTCTCACAAGTAGTCAACTAATCTGATAACCTTTTATGAAGATATCAGTAGATGGTTAGATGAGGGAAGTGCAGTGGATGTGATATACCTTGA
>WYEA01148213.1:0-11554 GCA_033558465.1 Alcedo atthis | reverse complement strand
ATCTTCCTCATGCAGGGTGCCCCATGGCTGGTGGGACGGTGGGTCACTATTGCAGGTGCTGCCTGAGCTACCCACCAAACCAAGTTAACTCTTAATGAGCTCTTATGTGTTTCATTTCATTATGACTGAAGCCTTCACAAATTCAACAGCCTTATGATTTCAAGAGGTGATGTCCAGATACTGTGCAGAGGCTCCTTACAGCTGTTCTGCAGTGCAGATGCAAGCACAAACCTACCTTCAGAGCTGCTTACCTAAGGCCTGAGTTGTTGTCCTGGTTTGAGTGGGAACTGAACAAATTCTGTTCAGCTCAGGGTTTCTAACTCACTGCAGTGTCTACCCTATGGGTAGAGTTACTACTAAGGCCACTGCTACAACTTGTGCATCACACTGGGGTCCAGAAAGGGAAAGGCTGCACCTGCAGGGAGGAGGGGACAGGACAGGGGACCCCAAACTGACCAACGAGGGCTTCCAGCCCATAGGTGTCAAGTCCAGTATAGAAAGCTCAGGGGTCCAGAGGGTCTTGCTCTATGAGTCAAGATCTCGCTCTGGATCTTGTTCTCAGTCTCTCTGGCTCTCACTCTTCCCCTCTGAGGGGTTCTCCCCTCAGAAGACCCAGGAGGACTCTGTCCATGCTGCCTCTGATCCTGATGGGTGTGTTTCTGACCCCAGTGCCAGAATCCAGCTCCTGAGCACAGCTCTGGCTGCTGCAGGGCCCGGTCTGGGACTCTCCCTGTGCCAGCTCCACAGCACCAGTGATGGTGATGGAATTACCCTCAGGGGGTTGGGTTCTGTACAGGTTTTGTACATATGTGTATATATTTCATTATTATTATTTTCATTAAATTGTTCTAGTTTCCTTTTCTAATCACGAAGTCTCTCTCCCTTATTCCTTTTCTCTTCCCCTTAGGGAAGGGAGGGAGGTTAACAGAGAGCATCTGTTATCAGTCTGGGCTGCCCTGACCCTAAACCCTGACAGTTGTGGAAAGCAGCTGCAGCCCACTAGTGCTCTCCCCTAGAAACTCACAAGACCTCATCATAAAAAGACATGTGATGCTGCTGTAGAAAATGAGATCATCTTGTTTCTACAGTTGTTATACAGAGCTAATGTTTGCCTGTTCTTTATCCATCTTACCCAAAATGTGTCTGTCCTGCTGGAGCAAACACAACTGCACTAAGACAAGCAGAGAGGAAGCTTTCTCTTATGCATACTGAATGGTAAAGATGCATTATTAATATCTTTCTGGGTTTTTTTTCTTCTTCCCCCCAACACTCACACCCCCCATTCCAAAAAAAATCCCTGGCCTTGTTCAGAGCCAGGGACAGGAAACTGGACTCCATGGAAAACAGAAATTTTGCATTGATAGCACAACTTCAAATTTCCCACTATCCATATGAGAAAACTGACAAGGTAAAGAGCAAGGAAGGCAAAAGGAACAGAAAATGTGATGAAAACAGAAGAAATCATATTACAAAATATTTCTTGTAAGATTTATTTTGGGGACTTGTTCAAAAAGACGTTACAAAATAAACTTTTATCCTGCCATACTATTCCCTTGAGATAGAATCCCTAGCATTCAAACAAGAAGTCTGAATAGTAAACACGAGTTTTGTCTTCTGCCTGTTTAATCATTAGTAAAAGACGTCAAAAACAAACTTGCTTTGAGCTGCAGTTTGGCTTGTTCCAAATACTCGTCTTCCTTTACTACTAAACTCAAAAGATGTTCTGTGTCAAAGACTTTGATTATTTTAATCTGTATAGAAGAGCCAGCAGTTCTTCCCTAGGCTGATCGGAAGCTTAGCGAGAGTCAGGGCTGCTGCCCTGCTTTGCCTCTAACGCCACTCCTCACACCGTCGGGTGTTTTTTCCCTAACGGAACGAAGCGCTGTTTGAAGGCAGATTTCCCCGAGATTCACGGCTGCACTTGGCCGCAAAGAGCTTCACAGCGGCGACCTGCCTTAAAACTCAACTGGGCTTGCCCGAGAGCAGCCGCTGGTTCGGGCGAGCGGACACAGGCGTCGGGATGAAGGCGCTCCACCGGTGCGGTGGGACCTGCGCGGCAACGGAGGGCGCGGTGCACCAGCCCGCTGGGGAGGGGATGAGGGAGGGAGGCGGGGAGGGGGTAAGGGAGGGAGGCGGGGGTGAGGGCTGCCCCTCGGTGTGCTTCCCGGGCGGCCGCTTGCGGCACCCGACAGCCGCGGTGAACGCCGCGGGACTCCTCGCACCGGCCGCGGGACCCCTCGCAGCAGCCGCGGGCGCAGCCGGCGCTGTGGGACGAGAGTGGGAGCTGGAGGGGCAGTAGCGAATCCCGGTTGCGCCTTCCAGCCCTGACGGCCTTTCCACCCCCCTTCCCCCCCGCCGCCTTGCCTCACTCACAGGTCGTGGCCTCGGCGAGGGCGACGGCCGCCGCCAGCCCCACCAGCAGCGGGAGGCAGCGCTGGCCCCGCGGCCTCATGGCTCCGGCGGGACGGCCGGGAGCGGGCACGGTGCGGGGACTGCGCGGCGGCTCCTCTGCGAGGCAGCCGGGGCGGCGGGGCCGGGCGAGCTTGTGGGTGCGGGAGGGAGGGGCAGCGGGGCGGGGGGAGGCTGGGCCGCGTCCGGGCAGCGTTGCCCTGCGGGAGCGTCAGCAGGGCGCCGGGGTCAACGCGGCCGGGACGCGGGCGGTTCACGTCTGACTGACGGCCAGGCCGCATCCCAGGGGCGGACACGGAGGGATCCGCGGGCATCCTCCACGGCAGCGGCTCCGGCGAACGGAGACCGCGGCGGGTCTCGCAGCGGCGGGAGAGCAGCAACGCGGGACCCGCTCCGCCCTGCCTGTCACCGGAGGGTGGCGCGGACCTCGCTGTTTACTTTCGGGCGGGGAGACTGAGCGACCCCGCTCTGTCCTCTCCCCCTTCCCGATGGGCTGACCCTCCGCGGCCCCGAGGCCACCACCCCCCGCTATTGGTCAGCCGCAGCCCGGCCCTCCCGCCCCGCCCCGGCGATGGCTCCGCCAAGCTCGTCCCTGCCCGGAGCCTGTGAGCGCGGCTCAGCGCCCGGCAGAGCCGCCGTCCCCATTGGCCCGGAGATCTCGGCTTCGCCCAATGAGCGGTTTCGCGTGCGGGGGGTGCGGGGCCCGTAACCCCGCAACAGCCGCGGCGGGGCCCGGGCGACTGAGCCGAGCGGAGTTGAGCGTTACGGGAAACCGTCTCTGCCTCCTCCGCCTCCTCCGCCTCTTCCTCCTCTTCCTCCTCTTCCTCCCCCCTCTCTCCTCCTCCCCCGCATCTTTTCTCCTCCTCCCCCGCATCTTTTCTCCTTCTCCTCCCTGCTCCCGCGTTCGGCCGCGGTTCCCCGTGTCGAGGCCTGCCCGCTGGCCGGTGCTGCGGGTGGGGTAGCAGGGTCGCCTCCGGGGCCTGTGTTCCCACCGCGGCAGCCGGGCGAGGCCGTTGGGCCGGAGCCTTCCTCAGGTACTGGCGCTTCCGTGAAGGTTCCCCGGAGCAGAAGGGGGTCGGGAGCACCTCTGGGGGCCTGGGGGGGGTGAGGCCGCGGCGGCGGAGGGGTCGCCCCCGCCTGTTGCTCCGCTCTAGGCCGGCGGAGCTCGAGTGGAGCCTCTCCCGGCTCCGCTTCAGGCTGCTGGCTGAGCCGTGCCGGCGGTGTCCTCCACGCCAGCCTGCCTGCAGGGCTTTAAGCATCAGAGAGTGGGGTTGTTTTTTTTTCCTTTGAAATGTTGTTTTAATAGGAAAAAACCAATAGCAACGAGCAAACACAAAACCCCACCCAAAACCGCCCACATGCTCTCCCGGTGGGAGACGAGCGAAGGGAACATGCTGGGCACAGGGAACTGTGGGGCTGAGTGTCTGCTGGAAACGCCAGACAGGTGGAATAGTGCCCGAGACTCAACTCGCTTGAACTGCTGCTCTTGTAGCAACTTTCTGGTTTTTTTTTTTTTACAAAAATGCTGTGTTCCTGTAGCTGTTTCTCGCAAATATTTGGATGCTTTAGTCTCTCTTCAGCCACCTGTTGACTACGGTGAAGTTTTAACAGAGAAGGTAGTGCTCAAAGTTTTGATGAATATGTCTCCACTGTTCAATTACTTGGTTTACTGTCCAAAATATACCACATTCCAAATCAAATACTGTGTTCTTGTAATTCAAATTCAAGCGAGTTGGGCAAAAAACTTCCCAGCTAAATAATTGTACTTTATGAGGAGGGTCAGCTTTCAATGGGTTGTTTAATTATGCTTTAAGGGCAGTGAAAGCTTGATATGACTGAAGAAAAATCTGTAGCATAACAGCCTCTACCTGCTTGTTTTGTACTTTGATATGGAAGGAGATAAACTCATTCATCAGATGGCTTTGGGTGTTGGAGTTGCTAGCACTTTGGATCACATAAGGGCTTCAAAGTAGTTCCTAATCTAGATGTTAAGAGTTAATGTCTTGTTCTTCTTAGTCTCTGTAGTTCTCTTCCATAAAAATGGGCTCTCTTGGCTTTCTTAGTCCTTGACACTTGTGCTGACCTGCTCTCTAAACTGCCTTAACTGCACAGCTTCACATATTTCTGGGCAAATGTAAATGAGTGTCTATTTGTTTGGCTCTGTATATGTATATGAGTGTATACTTGCTTTGCTTCAACAAGCATAAAGACTTCAAGCTGACAGATAGAAAATATGGAACAACTTCTGAAAATTATATGCATTTCAGAGATTAAGCCTCTCTAGTGTAATAATTACTAAGATCAAAGACTTTTGTGACAAAGGCATAAACTTTGTGTATTTTAATCTGTATGTGAGAGCAAGTGGTTCTTCCCTAGGCTGATAGGAACTTAGCAAGACAGTTGTTGGCACTTGCTTGTGGGCTGAGGTGCCACACTCTGCTGCATGGGGGTTCTTTGATTATTTAGTTTTAACCCTTGCAATAGTTGTAGTCATCTTCTTGTCCTTTTAGCAACTTCTCTGTTCTTCACAGACTAAAGTCTCCTGTGGAGAAGCTGTTATCAGGTGCTCTTAATGGAATATAAATATTTAAAGAATATCTGTTGTCTCTGCTCGTGCAGAAATCTGACCTGTTTCTGACAATGAATGATAGCAGATCTACTCAAAGGCATCCTTGAATAGAACAGCTTCATCAGATTAGCAGGTGTTCTCATTTCCAACCTGTATGAATTATCTAAACCATCAGACTTTATTACAGATAATGTCTCAAAGTTTTTTCCACTTTTATTGCTCTACATTGGGAAGATGATAATTTTGGAAAGTTGTTATAATCTTTACTTAATTTCCTGTATAATTTGAAGTTAGCTTTTGTGGTGTTTGTTGGTTTTTCTGTGTGTGTGTGTTTTGGTTTTCATTACCTCAAATTTGAGGTAATTTCTAAAATTACAATATTTAATAGAAAATATTTAAAATAATTTAATATTAAAATATTAAATATCCTTTGTTAAAAAAAAAGGATTTTGGAGAAACTATGTTCAGGAAAGATGGTAATTCAAGATGTCACTACTCTTAGTTAATCTGCAGTAGAAAATAGTTGTTTACATCTCAGCTGCTCTGATGGGAGTCCAGTTGTTTTTGAATCTTAAACCACTGGGTACATTGTGGAGTTGAGCTTATTAAGTCAAGTTGCCCAGAGCTTGCTGCTGAAAGGCATTTACCTGCACAACTAGTGTTCATAGGATTAGTGTAGCTGCATAGCTAAGAGTTTTAAAGCTTGCCATCTTTGAGTGGCTGGCTGCATGGTTTGTGTCAGCTTTACTAGCTTACAGAGCTGAGGGGGGCATAAAAAGAAATAGAAATGCATGTGATCACACAGTTCTTCTCCATTGGTGGTTCCACAGTGCAGTATCACAAAGAGGAATGTTCTCTTTTCCTTCTGCTTGAAGAGTAGAAAGTGGAATTATAAAATGCTGGAAATACTTGATATTTCTGTTTAATTTAGTGGTAGTTACCAGACGTTAAGTTGCCAGTTCCTCAAAGCACTCAGTAGTCAGCTCAGTAGCCTGGTTACAGGATCTTTTTATGTATAAGAAATTGACTGTTAAATGAATGTACTTAACAGGTAGGACATTCTTTGTTTGCTTTTAATGTCTTATCCTGTTACGTTCTTACCAGACTTACTGATGCTTGAAATTGGTCCTTATTTGCTGTGATTCAGCAGAGGTGGGATTTGTTAGCAAGGCAAGCACTGGAATTTCTGAAGTGACTGTGCTTTTGCTTTTTTTTCCCCACTGGGAGTCGAACCTCTGCAGCTTCTCTGCTGGGCTGTCCACCTTGCTTCAGGACCTTGCTGAGCTCTGGATGGCTAGCGAAGAGGGATGTTCAGTCTAATGGCCAATTGCTGGAACTGGCTGAAGAGGTGGCATGAACCTGTCAGGTAAACATGTGGAAGCATTCTACGTTTCTGTGCTCACCTTCCCAAACTGTGTTTCATATCTCTTCACCTCTCTTTTACTTGCTAGATAACATTGGCTTGTATTTTTTAATTCTGAGACAAAATCCATTGTTTTTGCTTTCAAGAGAGTATCAGTGCACCTTCTGAGCTTAAAAATGAAATGTTAATCATCTCTAACTCAGGTTGTTTCTGACCTCAGGAAAATAGAGTTCAATATATATTGTCCTGTGCATGCTGCTGCCTCAAGTCAAGCATTACAGGGTGACACTAGAATGTTTATGTAAATTTTGTTTTTTGTCTTATGTAGTTCTGCGTTTTGAGAATATGAAGTGTCATGTGTTAAAATACTCTTGTCAAGAGTAGGATGTAGCCCCAGTATAGTACTTGCTTTCTTATTATCCTGTAATACCCTAACGCTGCATGCTTTGGGTGGCCTGGTGATCCATTCTACTGTGTTCCTTTGCTTCTGGTACTCTGACATCCTACATCTTTTCCCCTCCAGTTAGCAGAGGTGCACAGAGAGCAGTACACACTTCCTTTCCAATTATTTACAAACCATGGGGAAGGGATTTTTTTTAATACTTCACACATGCAGGAGGATTTGCTCTTCAGTGCTGCATAATTGAGTTTTTACAGAAGGTGCTGCAGTTCCAAGAGCCACGTTGCTGGTGTCAGAAACCTCTTCAATCCAATGTGTTATAGACAGTAGGGAATTTATAAAATGCTCATGGCTTTTCTGTTTTTAGCTTACTGGATAAAATCTAACTTCCTATGATCATACTGTTCAGCTTTTTTGGTTCTTTTCTCAAAGTTTTTTGGTTTTTTTGAAAGAACTTGCATAAATGATACTTCATATATGATGTTTTAGATTTAAGTCATGCAATAAGTGGTTTTAGTGTTCCTGTACATACTCACCACTGGTTTGCACGTTTGTAGTCTAGTTTGTTCCAGCCTGAAACAAAGGTTATTTGCAGGTTATGGTGTCTACACAGTTTTGTGTACTGTGTAGTGGTGTTCAGATGCACTGGCTGAGACAAGTTTCTAGTACCAGCACAACTTTGAGGTAGAAAGAGAGTCAAAATAGAGGGGAATGGAAATCAAATCACAGAATTTGTTAGAGACCAGTACCACAAAAAAAAAAAAAAAAAAAAAAAAAAAAAAAATTGTCAGGCAAATGCAAGTTGAAAGCAAAACCATCTCCTGTGAAAGTTACAGCACAATATTAGACTTATTTCATACTCCATTTTAACCAGCACAATATTAAGACTTATTATTTCATACTCCATTTTAAGCAGCTGGTTGACACACTGAATGTCAGGTACACACCTATAGCAATGCCTTCTGCTTTGTATTTGGATACCTATGCTTTTCTACTACTCTGTGGCAAATTCACTATGCATGTATGAAAAAAAACTAATGAAGTGTTATCTAGCCAGAGGAAAACCAACTAAATATCTTCTTTTTTTTTCCCCTTCCCCTCCTTATGGAGGAAGGTGACGCTGATAATGGTGGGGCTTGATAATGCTGGGAAAACTGCTACAGTTCGAGGAATTAAAGGAGGTAAGCAATTTGTTTATCAGCTAATCAAATGAGAGAGTATAACTACCAATTTTCCACTATTTTAATCTAAAAATACAGCTTCATCTTTGAATTGATCTCCCTGTTGGTGAGTGTTAACTGCAAAATGCACAGTTGCAATAACAAGTTGAAATGTCATGAATGTCATGGGACTAGAAGAAGGCTTTTCAGTAGCTCCAAGAAATAGCTGAAGGATACAGCCAGGCAGCCAGTCTGTCTCCACCAGTTGCTTTAAGTGAAGGAAAGCATAGCACAAAAACTCTGACTGCTGTAGACCACATTCTAATTAATTCCTTTGAATTAATGCAGTGTTACAAAATATCCTGGTTAATGATAAGTTTCATACTTAGTATATGTTGGAGAAAATCAGTGGACCAGATCTTTTTTTTTTGTCTTTCTTGTGTTCTGAAGTTTCTTTCAGGTTACCATCCAGTAATGCATCTACACCAGTAAACTAGATATAAAAATTAGTGTTTAAGTATGGAAAAAATGGAAAAGGAAAAAGTTCAGGGGAAGAGATTGCATGTGTATGTAATAACATAAAGGATGGCTCTAGTGGTACAGATTTGACATTATTTATCACTAGAAAAGCACTAGCAATTTTCTAGGCACTCCCTTCAGTAAGAGACCACTTGATTTTGAAGGGTGCTTTACACCATCCAGTGATGCATGCAAGCAGGATATAATTTGAGATAAAACAAGTGCTTATGAGAACAAAAAAATCTGGTTTGTTTTGTTTTTTTTTCCTTTGTGGGTTTGTCTTCCAAAATACCTTTCATCTTGTGTAATAACAAGCATGTGCTTAGTAGTGTTTGGCAGGCTTGAAGACTTCACCTCAGTTTTCTGTTTACTTGCATTCTGCAAGTTCACAGACTGCTGAAGTGTGAATAAAGTTATAAATATCCTCTCATGTGCCTGAATCCTTGCCCTGAAAACATTAATGCCTTGTTATTTAGTCTATTGTGTGTCAAAATCAACAGCTAAATGTCACAGTTACTTCAAACAGTATCATTTAAGAAAAAAAACAAAGTAAAAGGATAAAGATGGATATTCCTAAAGGGAAATTCCACAAAAAGACAGTTCTGACTTCTGTGACTGTTTTGAGTAGCAAAGGAGTTGCCCAGATTCAATTAATTCACCTCTTAATGGTGTGAGGCAAATGCAGACTTTGCCATCTGGAAAGGGAGACAAGCAGAAGTATTAAGTATAAAGCTCTAGTTTAACATGCAATATGCTAAAAAAACTAAGAAAAACCCAGAAAATAAAAATACAGGCCAAGACTAGATCTTGAATGAAGGGAACCAAGTAGTTTATACCTCAGAAGAACATGGTTTCAGTCACTTCACCTCAGCCCTTGCTTTAACTTTTTGAAGCCTTTTTTGTGAAGGATAAAGAAGAAATTTGGCAGAGCAAAAGGTTTCCCAGGTCACAGTGCAGTATCTGTTGTCTTTGTTTTCCTTCTCAGATAGGGAGTAAAATAGGGGCAGGGGGAAGGAAAAACTGCAGCTCGTGGAACAGCACTGAGATGTAACTGTGTTAAATATTGAAAATCACTTTTTTTTGTTGCCCCACCCCTGTGCTGTTACAGAAATGAATGCAAAGGAACTGGTTGAGAGACTTGCACATTAATTTGATTAATATAATAATAAATCTAATACGTGGTTAGCATATGTGCTGTCGCTGAGCTGGGAGGGTTTGCTCCACGTTTTTAAATACTGAATTTTGCTACAGAAACCACAGTGTAAACTCTTTCTTCTTTGGCAGAGTCTGCTGAAGACATGGCTCCCACAGTTGGTTTTTCCAAGATTGATGTGAAGCAGGGACGTTTTGAAGTCACCATCTTTGATCTGGGAGGTGGGATGCAAATTCGAAGCATCTGGAGGAATTACTACGCCGAGTCCTACGGGGTGATCTTTGTTGTGGATTCCAGTGACATTGAGAGAATGGAAGAAACAAAACAAACCATGATGGAAGTTTTTAAAAGCCCTAAGATAGCAGGAAAACCTGTGTTAGTGTAAGTAATACCAATGTTCTCCTAATAACCTGCAATTTTACCTTCAATCTGCCTTTCGCCGAATCACAGAATGTTTGGGGTTGGAAGGGACCTTGAAAGATCATCTAGTCCAACCCCCCTGCTAGAGCAGGTCACCTAGATAATGTTGAATTAATGTAGGATAACTTGGATCACCTAGATATGTTGGTTTCTATTCAGCTGTATTACTATATAATTTGACCACTGCAATATCAGAACCACTGCCCACTGTTAAGTAGAAGTTTTCACCTGAGCAGACAGAACACCACAATGTACCTTGTGAGAAAAAGAGCTGTTTAACCTACTTTCTAGTTTCTAAGTTTTTGTTTTACTACTTTCTAAGTAGTAAGTATAAAGTATGTTGATGCTGCTGAAACTTTAGCAGTAAGCAATATTGCAATTAAAGTAATTATTGATGCCAGTCTTGATACAGCAGTGACCAAGGCCTAGCCTTCCCTTCTCTTGCTGTGCATAGTCATCTATGGGATCCTTTCACTGCATCTGACATTAGAACTTAGTTGTTCTCAGGGATACCTATTTTTCTATTTTTAATTTTTTTTATTAGAACTTAGTTGTTCTCAGGGATACCTATTTTTCTATTTTTATTTTTTTTATTAGAACTTAGTTGTTCTCAAGGATACCTATTTTTCTATTTTTATTTTTTTTATTAGAACTTAGTTGTTCTCAGGGATACCTATTTTTCTTCTCTTTCATTAACCAAATAATAATGTGGATTTTTGGTAGCTCTTTAACATTCTAAATTTCTTGACATGGTATAATAGGTTAAAGGCTTTGCAAGTTTGGCATGGCAACATAGTGTAAAAATATTTCTACTCTTTAGGCCTACATCATTACTTAAATTGTAAATGGTTGATTATATTCTGCAATACCAATAATCCCTCAGCAACAAATGTCTTTTTCACTTAACACATGGTGGTGCTGCTGATACACGAGCAGCAAAATCTCATTAAACAAGGTTTCCTTTAGTAGTATTTGGCATGTGCTTTTGTTCCAGGGCATGTGTTTTCATTAAAAAAAAAAAATAGTTCAAAAGATTTATTCTGCCACAGGACAGATAGATTTATGAACTTCTCTGCTTCAATATTAGGACTTGATCCTGCTTTTCAGTCCCTGTCAGTAGCTAATCAGAAAGCAGAGTGTATTTAGAGTAATGGTGACTAAGTTTGATGATGTTACTGCCTTCTGATTGATAGAGCCTCAAAACTTTGCACAGAATTTGTTCTTGCAGTGTCCCAGTTCTGTGGGAGGTCAATAGTTCCTTGGTTTATGTTCCCTGGATTAAGCAGCATCTGGAGCTATGAATGCTTTCCTACTTTGTCTTTGGTTTCTGTTTCAAAGGACATGAACACTAGAATGCCTTCCAATATTTGAAGCACTTTTTTTCTGTTGCAAACCTGCAAATTGAAACTCTAAGACTTGGTCAGTAAGCCCTGCTGGTTGTGGTATGGAAATTGCACTGGTCCCATGTAACTTCCCTTCCCTAAAACAGATCTCAGAGAGTTGTGGTCAGTGGAGCAGAGTCTGGCTGGAGGCCTGTAACTAGTGGAGTCCCCCAAGGGTC
>WYEA01148202.1:0-11554 GCA_033558465.1 Alcedo atthis | reverse complement strand
TTAGTTAGAAGACTTAAGCTGAAAAGCAAAACCATTGCACAGAATTTGCTTGTTTTTCACTCAAACCAGGACACTGATGCATCTGATTCTGAATCTGAGGAGGATGGTTTTTTTAAGTGGTGTTAATTATCATACCATTAACATACCATTAGTAAACCTCTAATGATTCGTTTATACTGAAAATGTTTAGCATGAATAGCAACTGTTCTGTAAATAATAAATCTCCTATGTTAATGTGTATAATGAAAATTTTTCCCAATCTCTTTTTTTTTTTTTCTTTCCCCCCTCCTTGAAATTGAATTATACCTGAGAAAAAAAAAAAAACAAAGTCTTAGAATCTTAGAATCATAGAATGTTAGGTGATGGAAGGGACCAGAAAAGATCATCTAGTCCAACTCCCCAGCCAGAGCAGGATCACCTAGACCAAGTCACACAGGAATACATCCAGGCGGGTCTTGAATGTCTTCAGAGAAGGAAAACCCACAAACTCCCTGGGAAGCCCATTCCAGAGCTCTGTCACTCTCAATGTGAAAAGGTTTTTCATTGAGTTTACCCTATACCTCTTTTGCTCCAACTTAATCCCATTGTCTCTTGTCTTTGTCCTGACACTGAGAAGAGTCTGGCTCCATCCTCCCTACACTCACCCTTAACATACTGATAGACATTGATGAGGTTCCGCCTCAGTCTCCTCCAGGCTAAAGAGACCCAGCTATCTCTGCCTCTCCTCATAAGGGAGATACTCCACTCCCTTAATAATCTAGGTCCCTACTCTGGACTCTCTCCAGTAGCTCTCTGTTCTTCTTGAACTGGGGTGCCCAGAACTGGAAACAGTATTGCAGCTGAGGCCTCACCAGTGCAGAGTAGAGGGGGAGGAGAACCTCCCTTGACCCGCTGGCCACAATATTCCTAATGCATCCCAGGATGCCACTGGCCTTCTTGGCCAGAAGTGTGCACTGTTGACTCATAGTCCTCCTCCTGTCCTACTACTACTCTCCAGCAGATCAGTCTCCAGCCTGTACTCATACATGGGTTTGATCTTTCCCAGATGAAGCACTTTACTCTTGCTCTTGTTACATTTCATTCAGTTTCTCCCTGTCCAGCTCTCCAGTCTGTCCAGATCATGTTGGATGGTAGCACAGCCTGCTGCTGTGTCAGCCACTCCTCCCAGTTTGGTATCATCAGCAATCATGCTGAGGGTGCACCTCTATCCCTTCGTCCAGGTCATTGATGAAAATATTAAATAATATTGGACACAGCACTGACCCTTGGGGGACTCCACTAGTCACAGGCCTCCAACTAGACTCTGCCCCACTTACCACAACTCTCTGGGCTCTGTCCTTTAGACAGTTCCCAATCCATCTCACTGCACAATGACTCAATCCACACTTCTTAAGCTTGGCTGTGAGGATCCCATGGGAGACAATATCAAAAACCTTGCTGAAGTCAAGAAATACCACATCCACTGCACTTCCCTCCCCTTATCTAACTACTTGTGTATCATAAAAGACTATCAGGTTAGACAAGAATGACTTCCCCTCACAGAATCCATTGTGACTACTTGTGATAAGCCTCCTTTCCTTCACATGCTTAGAGATGGTGGCAAGAACAAGCTGTTCCCATCACTTTTCCAGGGATAGAGGTGAGGCTGACGGGCCTGTAGTTACCCGGGTCCTCCTTTTTGGCCTTTTTGAAGATTGGGATGACACTGGCCTTCCTCCAGTCCTCAGGCACCTCTTGAGTTCTCCAGGACTGTCTGGAGAATAACTGGACAGTCCTAAGAGACAGACACTGTGAAGACACTGTCCCCAGAATGTGTCCTGGCTACATGCTAGTTTTTCTAAGTTTAAGAAGTATAGAAAAATATCATATTAAATTACTTCTATTCCAATAAATTAAGAAATAAATTCCCAAAGCATGCAAGGAAGTTTTAAAGACATGATCACAGCAGTGCCAAGGCCACCTAACTGAAGTCCACACAGTGGGCTGCAGAGACTCCTTCCACAAACACTAGGTGATATATCTTAAGGTGAAAAGCAGGGCTGTTCAGTTTGGCACAGCACTAAGGAAATGCAGCATCTAAGCTTCTGAATCCAAGAAGTTTCATCTTCTGAAACCAGCTACAGAGATGTGCTGTAGGAGCTCAAGGCTTCAGGGAATGCTGTGTTGCACAGTATAGGAAGGCCTCTGCTCTCCATCTACTCTCTGCTAGAACAAATGTTTGGGGTAGGGGGAGTGGGGTGTGGTTCGTGTACCAACAGCTCATGTGAAAGTATTTATAAAGGAATAAATTTACACGGAATGAACTTTACAAAGTTTCTGTACCTATACACCAAAGGCACTAGTGATTGCTTGCTAGAGAAGAGTTTCAACAAATGTGGATGGTGACATCATAAGCCCCTGAAAATGTCCCTGGAAGAGGGGTGTAAATTCCTTATTCATACTAAAATGCACATGCTTCCCACTCTACATACAAGTGCTGGTCCTCTCCAGCAGCCCAGACCATACACAGACCTTTCGGGTTAGCAACCTCAAGTCCTCCTTTCCAGCTATCCTGATTAGGATGTGGCAGATATGTATTTTCACTGCTTTCCACTCACGCATCCCACTTTCCTTCCCAAGGAGAAAAACCACTGAGGGTAGAGTTGGCTTTTGGCCATGGAGGCTGAGTGCAGAAGAAGGTGAATACATGCAGCTGCACGTGGGAGCTGGCAAGTGTCCCAAGGTCTTGCAGAGCAGCATATACAGAGCGACTTTGTATGGTTGGCTCAGCATGGAGTTCACAATGAGTTAAAGTAAATGCCACTTCTTACTCATTCTATCAAGGACAAACACAGAACTGTGATATATTTGAAACAAGATTATAAAAATAAAATTATTAAATGCATTAACCCACTACTGGAAATCCTTTACTTGCTGGCTTTTTAAGTTTCTTTTCAAGTTCTCCCTCAGTCATACAAATTCAGGACTGATTCCCACCCATGACAATTCTATTGTTAACAGTAATTCCTGGAACTGAGCAATGAGATGTAAAGCAGCATGTGGCTATGGTCTCAACCTGCAAAGCATAATATTTTTGTCCAAGGACTACCACACTAAATAACCCAACTCTCACTGTCTCATTGCAGGTTAGGTATGCAAACATACCCTCCCTGCTTTTCTCCACCTTACCAGTGAGCTTTACCAAGATCCACTGTAACATCCTAATATAGTTCTGAGAGGGTACACAGACATCCATGTAGAACTGCTCTTCAAATGTGCTATGGATGAGGTAACTCCCCTCTTTAAGAGACTCCTTTGATTTAAATAGATTCAAAGGTATTGATCAAATTGCCTAACTGGATCAATTGTTCATTAGTTCTGCTGCTAGACTAGAATAATATATTTTCACAATCATGGAAGTTCTGAAGTGACTCACAAGCTCAATCTTCAGCATGGAACACAATCTTTAAAAAGCATGCATCTTGAAACTATTCCTTGCATCCATGTCTTCATAGTATAATTTTGTTCTTGATGTACACAAAGTGTAACTGCTGCCTAAACAGTAGAAAACTATTTAACCATACCACCATCATTCAGACCTTTCTCTCATTTGCAACACTACACCATGACAGAGAAACTCTATATCAGGAAAACACAGAAAAGCAGCTTTTATAATGAGGATTGCCTATCACATTGATTTAAAGCATTTTTCACAACAAAACCAAAAATCTTTTTTAAATGAAGCCAAGAGATGTATCGCATTAGGGTAATCTGTGCAGTTATTTCTTACACTTTCCTAGACCACAGATAAACTTAGGTAAATAATAATTATATAACCTAATAGATTAGATAATTAATAATTAACCTAATAATTAGGTTATGTAGAAAGAACATCAGGGGTGCAAAAGCTCAGCTAGAACTCAGCCGGGACACCGCTGTAAGAGACAGTAAAAGAGTTTTTACAAACATATTAACAACAAAAAAAAGAACAGGGAGAATCTCCATTCTTTACTTGATGTAAGGGGGAACATTGTTATCAAGGATGAGGAAAAGGCTGAGGTACTTAATAGCTTCTTTGCCTCAGTCTTTAATAGTCAGTCCGGTTATCCTCATGGTATTCAATCCCCTGAACTGGAAGATAGGGATAGAGACCAGAAAAATCCCCTCATAATCCAGGAAGTGGTAGTTAATGACCTTCTAAGACAACTGGAAACCCACAAGTCTATGGAGCCAGATGGGATCCATCTGAGAGGGCTGAGGGAACTGGCAGAGGAACTTGCCAAACCTCTCTCTATCATTTATCAACAATCCTGGTCAACTGAGGAGGTCCTGGACGACTGGAGACTTGCCAATGTGACATCCATCTATAAGAAGGGCAGAAAGGATGATCCATGGAACTACAGGCCTGTCAGCCTGACCTCGGTCCCGGGAAAGGTTACGGAACAGTTCATCTTGGGGGTGATCACACGGCAAGTCCAGGACATCTGGGGAATCAGGCCCAGCCAACACGGGTTCATGAAGGTCAAGTCCTGTTTAACCAACCTGATCTCTTTCTATGATCAGGTGACCTGCCCAGTGCATGAGGGCAAGGCGGTGGATGTTGTCTACCTGGACTTCAGTAAGGCATTTGACACCATTTCCCACAGCATTCTGCTGGAGAAGCTGGTAGCTCATGGCATAGATAGGATTCTTCGCTGGGTTAGAAACTGGATGTCAGGGCTCAGTTTTGGGACCTGACTGATTGTTTAATATCTTCATCAATGACCTGGATGAGGGAATCTAATGTACCCTAAGTAAATTTGCAGATTACACAAAATTACGCACAAGGGTTGATCTGCTTGAGGGTAGGAAGGTTCTGCAGTGGGATCTGTACAAGCTGGAGTGGTGGGCTGAGGTATGTATGAGTTTTAACAAAGACAAGTGCCGAGTCATGCACTTTGGTCACAACAACCCCCAGCAGTGCTACAGGCTTGGGGAGGAGTGGCTGGAAAGCTGCCTGGTGGAAAAGGACCTAGGGGTGTTGGCCGATAGCCAGCTGAACATGAGCCAGCAGTGTGCCCAGGTAGCCAAGAAGGTCAATGGCATCCTGGCCTGTATCAGAAACGGTGTGACCAGCAGAAGTAGGGAGGTGATCATGCCCCTGTACTTGGCACTTGTGAGACCGCACCTCGAGTACTGTGTCCAGTTTTGGTCACCACAGTACAAGAAGGACATTGAGGCGCTGAAGCAGGTGCAGAGAAGGGCAACGAAGCTTATTGCTCTCTACAACTACCTAAAAGGAGGTTGCAGTGAGGCTGGTGTTGGTCTCTTCTCTCAAATTAGTAATGATAGGAAGAGGGGAAATGGTCCCAAGCTGCATCAGGGGAGGTTTAGATTGGATATTAAGAAGAAATTCTTCACTGAGAGCATAGTTAGGAATTGGAATAGTCTGCCCAGGGAGGTGGTGGAGTCGCCATCCCTGAAGGTGTTTAAAGAACGAATATATGTGGTGCTTGCGGATATGGTGTAGTGGTTAGAGAAATGCTAGGATAAAGGTTGGAATTGATGACCCTGGAGGTCCTTTCCAACCATAATGATTCTGTGGTTCTGTGACTCTGAGAATTTATTAATACATTGACTTAAATTTACATCAAACAACAAACAGAAATAGTACAAATTATTGCTATTTTGGGGTGTGATTAAATCTGTTTTAGAAACTGTTTATAAACCAGAGAGAAGCCTATAATTAAGGAACAAACAGAATGAGTGTCACTGAATTTAATTTTGTTGGTATCAAAATAGATAAAAGGGTATTATGCATTACGATTGTTTAGAGCTGTAAAATGTGGCTTTTTATGAACTAAAGGGGAGGATGAATAAAAAAAAAAGTCCTATGATGAAGCTGGAAAAAACAAACAAAGCATGAAATAATAAGCAGAATTTGGATAAAAGAATAAGTAAGAAAGCAAATACAAATACTGAAGGTTGGATTTCCAAATATTATTTGACAAACAATAAAGGCAAATTTGACAAAAAATACATTTTCTGCAATTACTCAAACACTCAGAAATGGTGGTGATTCATTAAGGAAATGATCCCCTTCTTATAAAGATTTACCCAATTTTTGTCCTGTGTAGGAAAGGGAGGGACACATAATCACTAAACCATGGGCAGTGACAGAAGGAAAAATCAGATCAGGAGGAGAGATGAGAAAAAACACAGATAATTGAAAACCTGGTTGCTAAATGTTGTCATGCAAAGTCCTGAAGCACGTGTGTAGGGGGGTTTAATGACCTTTCACTAGTCCCACAGGCAAAATGAAATATTTACTATCTCCGTCTCTGCCAAAATTAAACAAACACACTTCAGGTTTGGAGTATTTATGGTCTTCCATCATCAGTCTACAGCAAAAAGAAACTTTATAATCACACAGCTAAATTAAATAAAAAGAGAGCCACTATCAAGATCTGATATTAGGATACGTGGCAATTTTTATGAAAGGTTTAAAGGTGATCCCCAAATGGTGAAATTAAGACACAAATGAGGTCAAATGCCACATGCATAATGAAGTTTTATTAGAGTAGCATAGCAAAGTTTTAAAGTAGACAGGACAGGGAGAAAACTAGAAACAGAAAAGAAAGGAGAAAGCAGAGGACTGCAAGCGATAGAATAGTCACCACCACAGTCCAGATGACGACGTCAGTGGGGCAGAGAGCTTCTTTTCTTGTCCAGGAAAATGCTTCTTCAGATTTTTATATGGTTCTTGCCCACTACACCCCCACTTCTCTCCCTGTGCAGATGAGGAATTCCTTCTGCCTTCTCTGTACTCCTCCAAAAGATAAAGGAGGGGCGTATAGTGTAGATAACATAGTCCTTGGTCTTGCTAATTGGTGAGATCAGCCATCGTAAATTGGGGGATTAAGACAGCAGACACCTCAGGCTAATTTATTGCAGGAGGACCAGTAGACTTCGAGGACACTTCCCTCCCAGTGCCTGCTACAGACCTCCCACATCTCCAGTCTCAGGCACACATCTTGGCAGAGGGTGGGGGGGAGGGTCTCAAGACAAACAAGAGATGTCCTGAGTGTCTCAACTTCTTAGATTGTTTGAGACAAACACTATCATGTCCTGCATGTCACAGCCACAATTTAACAACAATTTATAATGAACATTTTTTCTCTTCACATTGAGGAGACATATTTTGCTCTCTCAGTTCACTGCCGTAACACTTCGGCTTGACTACCCCTGTGGCTCAATAAGAGATGGTGGAGTTACACCACAGTCAAAACACAGAGGTGCAAAGGAGACTCCAGCCTTTTTTTAGTGACTGGTGTGGAAACTTAATAACTAATGTAATAAAAATTAATAATTCTCTGTTGCAAGTATGAAGTATTTCCAGGATAAA
The DNA here is from genome assembly GCA_033558465.1 of Alcedo atthis. Lineage (NCBI taxonomy): Eukaryota > Metazoa > Chordata > Aves > Coraciiformes > Alcedinidae > Alcedo > Alcedo atthis. The sequence continues at coordinate 4,191 of WYEA01148202.1, read as the reverse complement.
AGCATAAGAAACTGTGGGTTCAAATTGAGTTTCTTCTGTGAAGTCTACAAGTGGTTCAATATGACAGACATTCATATTACACTAGTTCAGCATGTTCTTGCCCAAATCCCCACTCTATGCACTTCCCATTTCTATGCTAGCATCTTTTCTATTCCCAGTAAACTCTACGGCAAATTTTCCTTTCATGGAAAATACTAAAGCCAGCTGACAGAAAACTTGTTTTTCTCTGTACTATCTTCTCTTTCTCTACACTATCTTCTCTCTCTATCCTTCCTCTTGCAAAATTTTAAGCTTTTGAGGGCTGTGATGGGTCCTGTAATGCCTATTCCAGAAATACCTCCAAAAAGTAAAACTGTACAGTTTTTCAAGCTCCTTCTGCCTTCCTGAAATGTTCCTTCTGTCTCCTTTTCCAGGTGTGCTTACAGGAGAAATATACAGGCTCAAGATGCCACCAGAGGGTGAGGGGCTTTTTGTAGATAGGCACAAGTCAGGCTGAGGGTCTCTGATCCTGAACTGATCTCTGTAATAGAGCAGCCTAAAACGTATTCAGAGATCATCTGATAGACTTGCTTGGGATGATCTGGCTTCATTAACTATCTGGCAAAAGAGAGTAATTTAGGCATCTAAGAACTGATAGACAAATGGAATGACAAATTCTGTAAAATTGAAATTCATAGAATCAATCACAGAATGGCCTAGGTTGGAAGGGACCTTAGAGATAATCTAATCCAACCTCCCTGTCATGGGCAGGGACGCCTCTCAACTAGACCAGGGTACTTAAGCCTCTGTCCAACCCAGCCTTGAACACCTTCAGGGAGGGGGCAGCCACGACGTCTGAGCAATTTATTCCAAAGTCGTGTCACCCTCGTACTAAAGAATTTCTTCCTAAAATCTAATCTAAATCTATTCTCCTTCAACTTAAACCCATTTCCCCTTGTCCTATCAGTCAAAGCTCTTGTAAAAAGTCCCTCCCCAGCCTTCCTGTAGGTTCCCTTCAGGTATTGGAAGGCAGCTATTAGGTCCCCTCAAAGTCTTCTCTTTTCAAGACTGAACAATCCCATCTCCTGCAGCCTGTACTCGTAGAAAAGGTGCTCCAGCCCCTGGATCATCCTTGTCGCCCTCTGAATGCACTCCAACAGATCTATGTCCCTCTTTATGGTGGGGACACCACAACTGAATGCAGTATTCAAGGTGGGGTCTCACAAGAGCAGAGTAAAGGGGGAAAATCACCTCCCTTGACCTTCTGGCTATGCTTTTATTGATATATACCAGGATGTGGTTGGCCTTCTGGGCTGCATGAGCGCACTGCCAACTCATGTTGAGCTTCTCATCTATCAACACCCCCAAATCCTTCTCTTCAGGGCTACTCTCAACCCACGCTGTGCCCAGTCTGTATTTGTGCCTAGGATTGGCCTGACCTAGGTGAAGGACCTTGCATTTTGACTTCTTGAAGCTCATGCAGTTTGCATTGGCCCATTTCTCAAGCCTATCAAGGTCCCTTTGGATGGCATCTCTTCCCTCAATTGAGTCCACAGCATCACACAGCTTGGTGTCGCCAGCCAACTTACTGAGGCACACTCAATGCCATTGTCCATGTTGCTGACAAAAATGTTGAACAGCACTGGACCAGAATAGAGCCTTGAGGAACACCACTTGTCACTGACCTCCACTTGGGCTTGGAGCCATTAACCATAACCCTTTGAGTGTGACCATCCAGTCAGTTCTTTATCCACCGAGTGGTCCATCTGTCAAAGCCGTGTCTCTCCATTTTAAAGACAAGGATGTCATGTGGGACAGTGTCAAACACCTTGCACAAGTCCAGGAAAATTACATCTGTTGCTTTTCCCATGTCAACCAGTGCTGTAGCTTTGTTGTAGAAGGCCACTAGATTAGTCAGACACGACTTGCCCCTGGTGAAGCCATCTTGGCTGTCACCAACCACTTGATTATTTTTTATGTGCCATAGTACAGCTATAAGGAGAACCTGTTCCATTATTTTACCTGGCATAGAGGTAAGGCTGACTGGTCTGTTGTTCCCGGTTTATCTTTGGTTCCTTTTTTAAAGATGGAGGTTATGTTCCTGTGGAGAGTTTTCTCATAGAAAAAGATCATGATTTACTGTCAGTGAATAACCCATGTTGATAAGACTAATGAGCAACTGTGAAGGAGCTGTCAGAGTCTGACCTTGTAGCTAATTCTGAAGAGGCTTCGAAGTACTGATACGAGATTCCTGCCTCCCTCCCTTAGGATGTAGAAAATAGAACTTTGTCCACCTGCAAAACTTTGCCTGAGAAACTGATAGCTTCACACAGGGGGAGGATGATAACTGCTATTTCTGTAGCTCTGCTGTTTGACCAATAGTAAAAGATGTAAACATGTTTGCTTTTAGGATCACTATAAATGTAGAATGGTTGTGAATAAAGAGGAAGGACGCTGGCACAATCACATTGATTGCAGTCGTTACTTTGGGTACAGCCAATAGTCTGGCTGAAGGGGGCACGACTTAGCCAGATTGGCTCGATTCGTAGCTCCATTTAGGAGAACAACGTACTTATATTGAGTTGAGTCATTCATCCAGTGGTGCTCTTTCCGACATGTTCCCCCTTTTCCAATCTGTGGGAACCTCACCAGACTGCCAGGACCTCTCAAATATGATAACTAGTGGCTTAGCAACTTCAGCCACCAGTTCCTTCAGGACCCATGGATGTATCTCATCAGTTCCCATGGACTTGTGCACCTTCAGGTTCTCTAGGTGTTCCTGGACCTGATCTGCTCCTACCCTGGCTGGTTCTTCACTCTCCCAGTCCCAGCCAACACTGTCTGTGATTTGGGTGGTGCGTTTTAAGTGGTCATCAGTGAAGACTGAGACAAAAAAACTGTTGAATACTTCAGTCTTCTCCACATCCTCAGTCACCAGTATGCTTCCAGAGAGACCCCACATTCTCTTTCATTTTTCTTTTTTCTCTTACATAACTGTTAAAACCTTTTCTGTTATTTCTAATATTGCTGGTCAGATTTGACTCTGTCAGGGCCTTAACTTTTCTAACCTGGTTTCTGATTACACAAGCAATTTCCTTGTAATGATCTCAGGTTACCAGTCCCTGCTTCCATGCTTTGTGTGTTTCCCTTTTATATTTTATTTTTGCCAAGAGTTCTCTGTTTATCCATACAGGTCTCCTGGTGTTTTTCCCTTCTTTCTTCCTTTTAGGGATGCAATGCCTTTGATCTTGAAGGAGATGATCCTTTCATGTCAATTAGCTTTGCTGAAGAGGTTAAAGTCAGCTTTTGAAATCAAGGTTTTCAGACTTGCTGAGCTTCCCCCTCTTAGCTGCCCTTATGATCTCAAACTCCACTATCTCATGGTCACTGCAGCTAAGGTTACCCATGAGTTTGACATTAGCCACCAGCCCTGCCCTATTGACGAGAACAAGGTCTAACATGGCACCTCTCCTTGTTGGTTCCTCTATCACTTGGAGACGGAAGTTATCATCAGTGCATTCCAGGAATCCCCTGGATTGCTTGTTCCCCACCCTATTGTTTAAGAAACTCTAAGCTGATAAAAAAATTAGATACAAAATTATCACCTTGATATAATGGTAGTACTATGGATCTAGACACAGATGGTGAGGATATCTATAGATAAACATGTTTTTTCTCATTTGGGATGCTAATTTGGTCCCAGTCCTTCTATTCTTAGATATATAAGGATACTAACAATCTGAGGAAGAAATTATTTGACTACTATCAGATTACTCCTGTGTAGTAGGGTATCAGGATCTAAATCTGTACTGTATATTGTTGAAGTTGTTGTGCCTGGGAAAAATCATGCAAAATTTTAACACAGCAGAAATTTGTTATTGCAAAAAAAAGCAGCTTTTCTCAATAAGACTAGTGAATGGTATCTGAAAGATATCTGCATCTGTTTGGAGACCTGAAGTATAATGACCTTGACATCTATATCAGCTCTATAAAGATTTACAGCTAACATAGAGATATGCTGGTTTTATGTTACATGCTGTTCTGGGGGCAATTATATAGGTGGTTCTGGAATCTATGTGTATACATTAATTTCTGTAACTCCTTTATACCAAACAGAAAACTTCAGTCACTTGGTCACCTTTCTTTCTTTCTTTCTTTCTTTCTTTCTTTCTTTCTTTCTTTCTTTCTTTCTTTCTTTCTTTCTTTCTTTCT
>WYEA01148173.1:0-11555 GCA_033558465.1 Alcedo atthis | reverse complement strand
CCTCACTGTAAAAAAGGAAGACTAAAGCTGAATAGCATGAGAGCCTAAAACCAAATAAAACCAGTTCAATTTGGTAGCACTGTCAAATCAAACTTGCAAAGATTCATCCCCAAGTATGTAAGCAACAATGGCTATGTTCATTTTTGTGACTTCATGGACTTGTTTTTCAGTTCAATCTCCTTTCCTTTTCTCCACTGGAGAACTTTCCATATCCCATTTACAGCTCTAGCAAGGGGACGGCCTCAGTGCTTGCATAGTCCTTTGTTTTTTGGCATAGCACCAGACACAAGCCCTTATCTGGCTCTTTTCTTTCTAGGCCTCACCCAAACCTGCCTGCTCTATAGTTTAGGTTACCAGCTTGCTCCTATTATGACCAGAGGCCAACTGGCAACAAAACTGCAGAGCCAGCTGGAATACAAGGTGAATATTTTCTTGGTCATTCTAATTTCTGAGCATCTTGTCTGAACTCATTGTCTGAGCTCCCTTATTCCCTAAGGTCCCTTCATTGCAATCACCTTCGAAAAAAAAAAAAAGGATCACACATCTCCATTCCAGCTCTAGGACTGAATTTTTACCACTACCCTGTGATAAAGACATTGTCCAAGATGCTGCTCTTTGGTAAGGCCACATGCCTGGGCTATGCACACCTTTTTCTGCAGGCAGCTTTTGCAGTTACCGTTAAATGGAAAATGAAGGTACAGTGGTTGTTTGAAACACCTGCCCACATCCTAGTACATTAATTACGAGCCCTAATAGAGCTCTGTGGTTTGTTATCACATGACTTCACTGTCAGTGGATTTATACATCTCAAGATGAGAACATTCAGTAGGTTGCAATTCAATATCCATCAGAAAATAGGAAGTGCTCTTGTCTAGTTTTTGATTATCCGTTTGGAGTTTTTTATTATTTTTATTTTTCTAACAGAACAAAGCTGTAGAGGGCAAGAAATTTGCCTGGGTCTGCAGTGTCAGGTGCCAGTGATAAGGACTAAACAAAGGAATATGTAGAATAAAAATTGTCTCCCTAATTTATGCAGCTTTTCATTGTTCCTACTTTAAACAACATTAACTAGTATTTTCTGAGAAGTATAGTCTGCTGAGGGAGTAGGAAGGAAAGAAGTCAAAAATATCTGTGCAAAGAGAGATGCAAAAGTTACCAAGAACATAGTTGTTATTTCACATTTTGACCAAGATGAAATCGAGCTTCAAAGCACAAAGTTGCTTTGCTAAGCAACTAAGAACCTGAAAGTATTGAAATTCATAAATGTTGACGAGACCATCCTCTTTAAACTGTATTATTTTGAGATCTCCTTTCTGTGTCAAAATAAAAACTAAGTATTTCCTACAAAAATCCACATCTGTTTCCACAGATGCACCCTAATAATTTTAAATATTTTTTTCTAATTTACTTAACTTTTTCCATTTTCAGTATATATATTTGGTATAGGGGTTTGCTGCTTGGGGAAAAAAAAAATAAATTTCTAGCCTGTGTCAGACTTTGTTTATAGACAGCTATATTCAGATAAGTGAATTTAATGCTTTGCTGAGCTGGGATCATGCCTTTGAAGGATCCTAACTACAGGGAAAATGCTCTATTTCTTTTCACAGGCAAGCCAGGGGGAGATGAAGGAAACAGCTTTGAAGCACTCTCTGGCACAAAACCAAACTCCCAGTACAAGTGCTTATGAGGAGATAACACAGACTTAATGGGTTCATGATACACAAGCAACACTAACTGGTGTTCCTGTGTTCATTCCAGTGGCAAACTGGACACAAGAGTCCACTGTCTTTGGCTGGCCACTGCTTTTTACAGAAGTGGCCAAGTAGCTCCTCTGATTTGCTGTGTTTGGAGCTGCTCTGTGTACACGGGTCTCTCCTGGGGTGTTTGTGGACTAGGAGGGCCTGCAGGCTGCATTATGGCTTGTCTACACCAGGAGCTAAAGGGATCAGAAAACAACCCATTTATTGTAAAGTGGACCAGGGTATGAACTTAGAAGCACACACACAACTTGGTGATAACATCCACTCGTGAATGCTGAGCACATCTTAAATGGGAGGTAGCTTACTAGGAAATAAGGCAATAAATGCTGGCTTCTTTTTGAGCAAAAATGGTGGTAAAGATGGTAAATATTACTTGGAATAAGCTATCTGGTGTTCTATTGTAGCATAAGATTTTGTTGTTGTTGTTGCCAAAGGCTGCAGAACAGCTCTTGTTTACATCTCTTTAAGTCATAGCCACTTAATTCATGTGTTATCTTTTCCCTTGTCAATCTTAATTACCCTGTTCCCTGGAAAGGTTTGACATGATCTGATCACACAGCCTGTCATTTCTAGCACTGAAGTGCTTAAAAATATTTGTGTGATAATCTATCGCAGAATTTTTCTTGGTATCAAAGTGAGGTTGGCTTGTCTGGAGTTTTTATTTTTCAAGAAAAAGATACTGAATTTCCCACTTTCCTGCCTCCAGAATTGTTCAGGTGTTTTGTTAATGACTAAAAAAGCAGCTTTGAAAACTGTTTTTGCTTGAATCATCCGTTACTTCTTTCCTATTTTTTATTTACACAGCTATGCAATAGTTTTTCTTTTACATAACCTTTATACTTAGGATTTCTAGAAAAGATTTACATAAACTTTCCTTACTGTATTTTATATCTCTGCTAACTGAAATTATTTGTGAGCCTAAGTGTTTATGATTTCATCCTTATATACTTTTTTCTTCTGTTACAGAATTGTTTTGATTGTCAAAACACACATACTCAGTTTGTAAACTTACTATTATTAACAAAAATTTTTGCAGTGACTGGAGATAAAGAAACTGATTAGTTGGATTTCTTCAAGTTCACTTAGCTCATCAGAGACTGATCTTACAATGTAGGTTATGCCATCCCCAATAGCTGTCAAATGATTCATGTAAAATATGTGTAGCTTTCTCAAAATTCTGATACCTTCAGCTATTAATGGAAAGAAGAACCAAAACAGGTCCCAGAATCACACAGAATGTCAGGGGCTGGAAGAGACCTCAAAAGGTCATCTAGTCCAACCCCCCTGCTAGAGCAGGATCACCTAGACCAGATCACACAGGAACACATCCAGGTGGGTTTTGAATGTCTCCAGAGAGGGAAACTCCACAACCCCTCTCCCTGGGCAGCCTGTTCCAGTGTCTGTCACCCTCACTGTGAAAAAATTCCTCCTCATATTTACATTAAACTTCTGTGCCTCAGCTTCCACCCATTGCCCCTTGTCCTGTCATCATTCATCACTGAGAAGAGTCTGGCTCCATCCTCCTGGCACTCACCCTTTATATGTTTACAAACATTGATGAGGTCCCCCCTCAGCCTCCTTTTCTCCAGGCTAAAGAGCCCCAGCTCCCTCAGTCTTTCCTAGTAAGAGAGATGCTCCACTCCATCATCTTTGTGTCACATTGCTAGGTGAACTTTTTTGGTATGTTTATAATGTCTTGAACATAGCAAAGACAGAATTAGATGTTTAGTGCCTGGAATACTACAGTTATCTATATTTAGATGCCTTTAAATACATGATAAAATTTGTTTGAAAAAAACCCCAAAACACAGCCTCTTGTTCAACTCCTGTATCATGTAATCAATATAAACTGCCCCTTGGCCCAGAGAAAGTAACTCATAGAAGATCAATTGTGACCTTCCTGTGGAACAAATCCAGGAGAAGCATTTTTTTGCCTTGCCATCAAAGAGAGGACAGGTAGACATATGAATTACCATCTCCATTTCAGTTACTGGGCAGTGTGGCCCTGGCAAACATTATTCAAACTTTTCAACCTTAGTATCCAGTGACTGACCTTGCAGAAAGTCAGCAACAGGTCAGGGAAGGGAACTGTCTCACCCTTGCTGCCTCCTGACTTGCATTTCACACAAATTAGCCAGTCCTGGGATGGGTGAGTTAGAGCTGTTTGCCTACAATATGCATTACTAACTTGAAAGGAGCACTCTAATTATTCATGACAATCAGGATACAGAAATATCAACACTTCAATGCAGATGTATGTTACTTCTCTAAAATATAGGATTTTCAGGTCCTAATAGTGTACAAGCTTTAGATAACTTGTTAAAACATTCACATTCTCAGCACTATACATTTGATTGTGGTGTGAAATATGAGAGAGCAAATTTTTTTTTTTTGCATCACTTTCATCCATACTTATGTTGTCAAGTGCAAGCTCTTCAGCATTCACAAAGCCTTCCATCAGTAAGTCTAACAACAAAATAGAAAAAACCCCATAGATGTATACAGCATGTTAATTTAATACAGGAACAAAATTGCTCATAGTACAGATACACTTCAGTTCTATCAGGTTCTTTTGAAAAGTAAATAACATGTTTGTGTGAAAACATGAATGTCTAAAAAGGATGGCCTAATGAGAATGTGACAAAGGTCTATGACAGAATGAGTGGATGGAAAAGGCTGGGTAGAAACTGTCTGACCTGTTTTCTTTTTTCCCTGTACAGGAGCAAAAGGCTACCAATTTATACTGATGGAAAATTAACATTAAGGACATAGCTCTTCACACCCTTTGCCAGAAGATGCTGCAGATGCAGTAAGATCACGTGGGTTCAAAGCAAAGACAAGTACTAACCTTTGGGGATGTTACTGAATAAACAAATCATAAGCACTGGAAAGCTGCTCTGACCTTGAAGGAGAGGCCACAAGATTAAGAAGGTATCACAGATCCTTGCACTGTTCTTGCCCTTCCTTAAATGTCCACTTGTAGCTGCTGGAGACAGTGAACCAGGTAGGTGAATCTTTTATCTGAATTACTATGGCTGTTTCTATTCTTATGCTGTTCTCTTTATCAGTCTTGGTGTATGTGTGCACACAGGAAAGAGAAATTGTTTATTTTATTTAATACTGTAGTTCTAGATTATTATATGTCATACAATGGTAGAAGAAAAAAAAAAGAATTAGGATTTCTGAGGCTATCTAGTTCAATTTCCTGCTCAAAGCAGGGATGATTTCAAAATTAGATGAGGTTTGAACATCCTTGTCCAGCTCAGTTATGAAACTCTCCAAGGGTAGTGATTAAATGACCTGCAGATCCCTGTTGCAATCTTTGATCACCTTCCTGGTAAAAAAAAAAAAAAAAAGTCAAATTGGAACTTCATTTGTTAAAAACTTGAAACTGTTGACTCTTGACCTTTAGTTGTGCACATCTGAAAAGCTTAATCTGTTTATAACACCCTTAAGGTAATGGAAGACTGAAATGAGTTTCCCCCTTAGCCTTTTTGACTCCAGGCATTTGCCCAGATCTCTTAGCTTCTCCTTGTGTATTAGGTATGACAGATCCCTGGTCACGTTAGTGTCCCTCTGCTGGACTCTTAACCAGATTGTCAGCATCTCTTTTATACTAGGCATCCTGAAACAGAACATAATACTCCAGAATTGCTTTCCTGACTCATTATCACCAGTCTCCAAGATGTTCTCATCAGTACTCATGTGTTGCTCGAGACAAGACACATGGATAGCACAGTGCAGCAGAAGATGCACAAATCCCCCATTAGTGCCCTGTTCTCACAGTAGTGTTAAAGGATCCCATAGTGAGTGATTCACAGAATGAGTGATTTACTTATATTATTATATTTATTATATTTACTTATTATATTTATTATTATAATATTTATTATATATTTATTATATTTAATTATAACATATACATGTTCCTCATCCTAAGTGCAGAATCCTTCACCTCAAGTATGTCTGGAGCATGCTGCACTATGGTTACACTCATGATATTGTAATTTTAAGAAAAAAACAACCATTGAAGCCAGAAGCATTTAGTTAATTATTGGAATGACTTGGCAAAGGAGATTTTCCATCATATTAGCTATTAACATCAGAACTAGGTTTCTTTCAAAAAAATGCTTACCCAGAGTAGGAAGCAATGAAGGAAAATTATTGTCCAACATTAAAGGTCTAGATTAGGCTACAATGCATTTGTTTGTTCAACAAAAAATTAGCTCGTGTACAGACATTAACTCACTTACTGTGGATTACTTGCACCAGGGTTTAAATTTTCTCCCATCTCTACTCCAGGAATAGGATGCAATGTCATTTTACAAGAAATTAAAGGCCTTTGTGTAGCAAGAGCCAAGAATATAATAAAATTAATCAGTGAAGGTCATTTCTAAAGTGCACAAAAAGGAAAACAAGACAAAACAAAACATAAAAAGGTGACAAATCGAGTAGCAGCACCTGGATGAAGGAGGTTACTCAGCTGGATTCGAACCGTGTCCAGAATCCCACTCTGAGCTGAGAGCCCGTGCGGCAAAGGCAGCGCTAGAGCGCCCTCCGCTGGCACAGCGCGGCAGCGACAGCGGGCTGCACCTGCAGAGTGACGGGGAAAAGACGGGGGCTGGAGGGGGGCGAGCACAGACAGGTCTTCATATTTGAGCAAACCCTGAGAGGAATTCAGAGTGCCTCAAGCAGGTGTGGTTATCAGCCCTTCACTGTTCTGGTATGGCAGGGCATCAGGAGAAGGAAGTCTTGAAAAGCTACTTGCTGTGCTTATTTTAGGTAAGCACTGAAAGAATATTTTTTATCTCCTTGAGTGTCTTTTCTATGTGAAATTCCATTTGGATCTCATTTGGTCAGAAAACTCCCCAGGAAGATAAATAATTACAACAAGTTTCCTTTTATTATAAAAATGATGTTTAATGAATGGTCATAGACCACCGAAAGCAGAGAGATGGAATGACACACTTGCTGGTGTTCATACACAGATCATAGTCAGAATCATAGACAATGACAAAATATGGAAAAATATTTCCAAACAGAAAGATCTCTTCTTTGCTAGGCATGTTCAGCAGTGTCACAAAATTGATTTCTGTTTCACATCATACTGCATGTATTTTAGTTGTACTTTGAAAATCATAACAGCACGTGCATGGCATTGGATCCAGTGAAGCCATGAAATGAGGCAAGAACTGGACACCCACCCAATGCAATCTCATTATGTAGCTGATTTAGGATTGTATCCAGAAAACAGCAAAGGTTTGCAGATGAACATGATGATACTGGGAGGTGGAGCAATATGGGATAGTAAAGATGAAGTTAAATCCTTCTGAACAATCAAAAGGAAAGATGGGCTTTTTCACATCCATCATGGAAGGAAAATATTTGGGACAATTCTTTTATTCAATAAAGCAAAAATAAAAAAGTCCAGTGTTATATTTGAAAAGCTGAATATTTGCCAGCAAATATTTTCATCATGAAAGTTCAAAATAGTACTTCTAGTGGTATGCAGAAAGCAGATTACATGGCTCAAGCAGCATCCAGAAAGAAAGTCATGGAGAGAGTATCTCACTGTGAAATGAGAAGCAGATTGCCCTGGGTTTCCTAGGACAGAATCACAGGCCAGCCATGCTATGCAGCCAGTAGCAGTTCCAAGTCAGCCAGGAGCTGAAGCTGGGAGAAACCCAAGCCAGGGCAGCCAGCTCAGATATCCTGTATCACACTTGTATCCCATCCTATAACTGTCAAACTCCTTATAAAGTGGGAACTTTTGGCAGATTTGGGGGATTTTCTTCCTCTCTGGAGGGGCTTGTCTGCTGTTCTGCTCCCGAGGACTGTTTCCCTTTTATTGTGACCACTGCATTTGCTGGAATAAGTATAGCTTTGTGTGTTTTATATTTACATTACCTTGGCTGTTACATTAAATCTATTTTCATTGCAATTCACAAGTCTTCTTGTGAGAGCAACTGCTGCAGTTTAGCTCCACACGTAGGCTAAACCTAGACACAGATTTGCAAACAATGTGGCAAGAGACAGAAGGTAGGTAGGGACTCTGTTTCCCACAGCATCCTGCTGGAGAAGCTGGCAGCTCATGGCTTGGATGAGTGCACTCTTTGTTGGGTTAAAAACTGGTTAAATGGCCGAGCACAGAGTGGTGGTGAATGGAGCTAAATTCAGTTGGTGACTGCTCATGAGTGGTGTTCCCAGGGCTCAGTCTTGGGGCCAGTCCTGTTTAACATGGTTGCTGATGGTTTGGATGCCAGGAGATTGAGAGCACCCTCAGTAGTTTCACACATGACACAAAATTAGATGGGAGCATCGATCTGCTTGAGGGTAGGAAGGCTCTACAGAGAGATCTGGACAGGTTGGACCAATGGACTAAGGCCAGTTGTATGAATTTTACTAAGGATAAGTGCAGAGTCCTGCATTCGGCCACACCAACCCTCAGCAGTGCCACAGGCTTGGGGAAGAGTGGCTGGAAAGCTGCCTGGCAGAAAAGGACACGGGGTTGACAAACAGCTGAACATGAGCCAGCAGTGTGCCCAGGCGGCCAGGAAATTCAGATTAGATATGAAGAAAACTTTATTTAGCGAAAGAGCAGTTACACATTGGAACAGATTGCCCAGAGAGGTGGTGGAGTCCTCATCTCTGGAGGTGTTCAAGAGGCGAGTGGATGTGTTACTTCAGAGCACGGTCTAGTGACCATGGAAGTGTTAGGTAGAAGGTTGGCCTTGATGACCCTGGAGGTCTTTTCCAACCTGCCCATTCTCTAGCAGGCAGTTTTTGAGGTTTTCATCCACAATCTAACAGCTTGTGGATGAAAACCTCAAAAACTGTAGCAGGTGGTGGTGAGGGGGTGGTTGCAGTTGTCATCCCAGGGTGCTTGAGATACAGAATTTCTGCTGTTGGCCTTCGGAACAGTCCTGGGAGGTCAGACTGGACTAAAGCATCCAGCTCCCTGTCTTCACTGCCTCCCAAGATAGCAGCTCTCGCACCAAAGCGCCCAGTGGGCTCAGAACTGCTGACAGCCCCTCCAGAGCCCCAGCTGCAAGGCGGCCGTTTCCTCATCTTTCATAGGCTCTTGCCAACCGCCCTTCCACGGAAACATTTGTCGGAGGGCTGCGGCGCGGGGCCGAGCGATGACGCAGGAGGCGGGGCCGTAGCGCTAACCCCGAAACAACGACGCAAGGAGCGCCTTTAGCCAATCGGGAGCAGCTTTATACGGGGGTGGAAGCATCCTCACTCCCCGAGCCGGAGCCAGCATTGGCTGTGCGGCGGCCAGTCACGGCGCGCCTTGCGAGCAGCCAATGGGAGGGGCGCTGCCGCTTGTTGTTGCCTGTGAGGCGGCTGCGCTGTGCGGCTTCGTGCCGGTCGTTGCCGCGGGAGGTGCCCGGGGAGGCCGCAGCCGCTGTGTCCGCTCCTCGCTCGCCGCCCCCACCGGCCCTCGGAGGGCGGGGAGATGCAGCCCCCGGGCCCTCAGCAGCCGCCCCTCTATGCGCCCAACAACGGGGACTTCACCTTTGTCTCCTCGGCAGACGCCGAAGGTGAGCGCGGGGCCGAGGCCGGGGCAGCTCTGGTTTTTCCCGAGCGGAGGGCTCGGCCGGGGCAGCGGGCGGCTCCCGGGCCGCTGAGGCGAGAGGTGCTGTTCCGCCTCCCCTCCTCCCGCCGCCCGCGGGGTTGGTGTCGTGGCTGGAGGCGGAGCGGGCTGGCTGCGGTGGCCGCCGCCTCCGGGGAGCGGCGCTCGGCCGGGTGCGGGGAGCCTCCCGCGAGTGCGGGCCGGGAGCCCCCGCGCGGCGGAAGCTCCAGCGTGGCAGGGCCGGCCGGGCTGCCGCGGGGCTCGGCTTCGGGAAAGCTGCAACGGAGGTCGCGCCCGGCGGCCTGCCAGAGGCGGGAGATGCGCGGCCACAGCCCCTCTGCCCCACGGCGCTGTAAGCGCTGCCCGGTGTCTGTTCACCGTTGTCTCGTGTGTTCACGTTGCCTGTAAGGCTCTGCCGGAGCCTCTGTGCCGTGTCTCACTTCAGCAGAGTCCTGACGGGGAGAAAAGAAGCGCCACATGTAGTTTAGGTGGCGAAGTGCTGCCCGTGTGACCGCATGCTGTGGATGGAGACCTGCCCCAGCTGCCCTAGCAGTGTGAAAAAGAACGGGCATTGTGGCCACACTGTGCTGACTTTGATGGAGAGTGATCTTTTGGCTCTACCCATTTGAACTACAAGCTTTCTGCTTTGTCTGTATGTAGTCACTGTTGTAACTGTGGGTAGAGAGCATGTAAATCCTGACTCATGTGCTGCCCCACCCGGGAAAAGAATTACTGAAGTGGCAAAACTCCTGTAGAATGCCAGTTCTTTTGTGAACTTGCCAGTACTTCTGACAGGAATACTAATCTACAGGTACAATCTCAGCTCTGTGTGTATTGGTTATTTGTTATTGTTAAGGTTTTGTGTGTGTGTGTTTGGGGATTTTTTTGTTTGTTTGTTTTTTTTGGTGTGATTTGTGTTTGTGTGGTGTGGATTTTCTTCTTGTTTGATTGTGGGGGTTGTTGTTGTTGGGTTTTGTTTGGGGTATTTTGTTTGTGTGTGGTTTTTTTTTCTTGTTTTTCTTCTCTACCTTGGTCTGAAAAAGGATCCCAATATCTCTGAATTGGAAACTCTCTGGATTCCCCTGGGAAGCATTAGTTGAGCAGTGCTGAACCCAGTCCAATACAGCCACCTCTCCAGCAGGCTGTGTTGAATTGCACTCAGCTCTGTGTTCTTTATGACCACAGGCAAGGTGTGATCTGCTTCTTCAAGTGTCGTCCTGTCTGCAAAGTGTTGCAGAGACTTAACCTGACTAAGAACATAATGTTAAACAGCTTGATACTTCTAAATTAAAATACTACATGTTGTATTCTGACTTCTGTTTGTTTCCCAAATCTTGATCCCTATAAGAAATAAAAGTATAAGCTATTTTATTTTCCCATCTCACTGCCATGAGAGTTAGGAGGTTGTAGGAAAGAATGCTTGTGAAGTCTTCTCAATTAAGTAGACAGATATGGTATAGAGAGCAGACTGCTTGGTGGTGGGGTTTGGGTTTTTTTTTTGGGGGGGAGGGGTGTATTTTTTTAGGGGTTGTATGTTTGGTTTTGTGTTGCTTTTGTTTTGTTTGGTTGGTTTGTTTTGTTTGTTTGTTTTCTTCTTGACTCATTATTTAAAATTGACAGCAAAGACTGTCTTGAACTGGTTTTCCACCATGCCTGGCTGAAATGAGGCATGTGAGATGCCTCGGGCACTGAAGGTACACTAACTTTTGCTAGCAAGTGTCACAACCATCAATTCTTGGTGGATTCTTGAGCACTAGGCCTCCTGTTAATCATCTCATTCAAAGCAGCCTCCAGCACAGGACATGCTGGTTTTCTTTCCCACTTATTTTTGCAGCCTTATGTACCACCTGAGTCAACTCTCCTGACTATGAAATGGTTGAAAACTATTTATGGAGAGGCTTAAATGTAAGCTTGAGTGGCCTAGCTCTAGCAAGCTGATTTGGGAAGGTGAATTCTGTTAAGTCTGAGTGAACACTTCAGACAGGCTGGCTGAAGACTTTGGGAGGTTCTGTCTCTGTACAAATTCTGTTTCTGTAAAACTGCAGTGTATTTTGGTAGAAACTACCACAAATGTAATCTGCAAATACAGCCTCATTTGCCTCTCTATGTGCTTCAGAATTAATTGCTATAACTGTTTGGGACAGAGAGCACCCTCAGCAAGTTTGCTGATGACACCAAACTGGGAGGAGTGGCTGACACAGCAGCAGGCTGTGCTGCCA
>WYEA01147871.1:0-11575 GCA_033558465.1 Alcedo atthis | reverse complement strand
ATCCAGCCCCTAATTTCTGTGATTCTGTGATTCAACTAGAGCAGGTCTTTAGACCATGCAGCCTTGTCTGACACTGACAACACCACATTTCTTCTCTCCACTGGCAGCAGTTGCATCCCCAGCTCCTGTGTCTCTTCCTGCATTATGTTGGAAGCCCAGGGACTTTTGCCTGGAAGTCACAGCATCTCATTGGTCTTGCCTTGGGAAAAGTGCTCTTTCTCCAATGCTTCTGTGTCTGTGAATCTGGCAGCTTACCTGTCGCCCTCAGAGGACTCTTGAAAAGTAATCATAAGTGTTAAATTATGTCTATTTAGGATGAGAAAAATAAATTTCAAAACAGACTCAAGATTTACATGAAGGATCACATCTGGTGATGTGTTGGTATGGATCATTTACAAAGAGAAGGTGAAAAAAAGGCTAAAAAAAATCTTTATTTTTCTAGTGTCAGGGAAACAGGATGTGTAGGAGGCTGGGACGGAATAATACAAATTAATTGGATAATACAAGATACTATGTTGAAAAGATTTAACAGATTTACAAATCCAGAAGCTGTTCTCTTTTGGTGCTAGACCATTACAGCAAATAAATTGATCTGACCTACATGTTAATTTAAATATAAAAGATGAGGGCTTTGAAACATTGCTCGCTTTTCCCATCTCACAATTCAAACCAGCTGGAAATACAGATTCATTTACTGTATGTTTCTATCTCTAGTTAGAGATTGCTTCATGTTAAATATTTTATTAACCAGCAGAGCTAGCAAAAAGGAAGCAGATGATTAGATTAGGTTTTAGATAAAAGGAGACAGAGAAATGAAGATCCCCAGATTAGTTTTGTTTTTTTTTTTTTTCCATTTTTCATAAGGTAAAGGAGTTGCATTTTTGCAAGACTACAACATTCCCTATCTGAACACGTTTTGTCTTGAATCAGATAGGCGAGTGTGTATGGAAATCTCCTATTATAGACAGTAAACACTTGCACATTGGCCTATGGTAATTTTGTGATGACCTTAATTATTTAATCATTCTGGGTATTGTTTGGGACAGTAGTCAGTATACAGTGTAAACTGCTGAACAAAGGAGAATGCTTTTGTTGCTCTTGAGGAGCCTGAATTCAAGGCTAATAGACTCAGAAAGTTGAGCATTGTCTTCAAAAGCAAATCAATTTGCGGGAAACTGAACAAAGTCCTGTTCTTCCAATGCCTGCTATAATCTGCATAGTTACTCTGGCTGGTTGCTGGCTTGCAGAGAAGATCAGATATGGTAATTCCATCACCACAGGAATGTTGGCTATTTAAAACTTTGGTTTTTTTGACATATAAAAGCACTGAAAGCAGTAGCTCTTTTTTTTTTTTTTTTTTTTTTGATATCTCAAAAGGATTATTGCAACATGGTGGGTGCTTCTTTTTCCCCATTTTGGATGTTTCCTCATAACTAATTTTTAATCACAGGGATCTTCAAGCCATGCTAAATACGAATACAAGAGATTGTAATGCAACTAAGCATGCAGATTCTAATAATGGTGCAGCTGGTTCAGGAGGCCTAAGTAGTTCCTAAACTCTAAGGAGCTGTAAGAAGCTGTAAAGAGGAGCTGTAAGAAGCTGCCAAACATGAAGGAAGGAGTGGAAGAGAGGGCATTAAGCCTCTAGACTAAGCTAGAAGAGGTGTTTGGCCACTCCAGTTGTATACTTTCATGCTTCATATCAGTTAATTACATGTCTCAAACGCAATAGGGTTTTTAAGTGATAAATGTCACAATCCTTGATGCAAGAAAGTAGTTTTCCCTGAACAACAAAGGACAAGGTGAAAAATATGCATCTATCACTTATCTTACAAAATGTGGCTGTTTTCCTAATAGGGCTCCAGAAAGCACAGGCAGTTCAACACTGCCATGTCACCAACTCCTTCAAAGCAGTTCCAGCAAGAACATTCAACAGGGTAACCTTTACTCTGCATCTCTCTGCACAACTGCAACAACAAGCTCATCTTTTATGAGAGAGTATTATAGATTTGGTATTTAAAGAAAAAAAAAAAAGGCTGGGGGACACCTGCATTTGATGAGGGATTTCAAGTGAGAAACCCCATGTCTGCATTGCAGGCCCTGAATTCCTGTGGGCAGTGTGCAGAGTGTGGAGTAACATGTGTTAAGTGATAGTAAGCTTCTGAACAGACTACAGCTAGCTCTCTGGGGAGATTTAATTTATTGTTCAGTGGAATGGATGCTATAGTGCAGCGACAGCTGGTGCACTGAATGACACGCAGTGACTGCTTGACTGAGTCACAACAATAATACCCAGAGAGGTCTGCACATCAGTCTGTCTCAGGGGAATGCAGAAAGGAGGTGTCTAAGGAAAGCAGAATCTTTGTCTTTGCTAGCTCGGGCCAGGCTCATTAACCGCTTGTTTCTGATGTTCAACCACCAGGTACCTTTCAAAAATGTGAGATGTCTATGTCGTAGAGTGAAGCAAACTTTCCCTTTAGTTTTAATTCTGTTTTCTTCCAGTAGGTGTATTTCCCTCTCATTAGGCAAACTACAGAACTAGTGAATGTGAACAGGCAAAATTAGTGTGTGCTTCAGGCTGCATGACAAGCAGCCCATTTATGCTTGAAATTCCACAGAGATATTTTTGCGACTTAAGTGCTGGTATCTATAATATTTGTGTATCATCTTCTGTTGCAGAGGCCACTATTGTTCTCCGCACAAATTGTAAAAGGCTTAATTCTGGACACATGTTTTCCTGATTTGTAATTATCTTATATACCAGTGTCATTGCAGGATAAACCTGGCACCTACATAGACTCAGCTGAGTTTATTTCTCAGTGAAAAACTGTGAGTTTGGGATGCAAGTTGCACTGCTTTTCTTCTGTGTGGATGTGGATAGAGTACATGCAGTATGTTTCAAAAAAAAAATGATAAAGCAGTCCCCAAGCCCTCCTTTTGCATAAATGACTTTACTTCTATGCAGGGAAATGGATATGTATGCCCAGTTCAGAGGTGATGCAAAGGACTAGGTAATTAAACTAATTCTGTTGTTCTGAATGGCTAAACAACTGGTGCCTTAATGCATGTGTGATAGCAAGGTAGGGGGGGTGGGCTTGTAAGGCCCTCGAGTCAGGACCTACAGCTACAGTCAGAGTTGCACCTGAGTGACTAGCAATGATATTTCAACATTTCTGATGTATTAACTCGTGGAGCAAAAGCAGTTTGTGTGTTCTGATCTGCAATTAAGTGAATCCCATCCCCAAATCACAGCTCCTAAAGGAGAAAAAAAAAAAAGAAAGATGAAAAGCTGGGGCTGTTGTGCTGAAGCCAGTACAAGTGAATCTTGCAATCAGATTGATGCCAGTAGAAGGCACGTGTGGCTGTAGCCTTGTGCTACAATTCCCCCCCCCCTTCCTGTATGTTGATAGGTTGTGCCATTTTGCTTCCTCTCAGCTGTATTGAATGAAAAAAGAAAAAGAAAAAAAAAAAAGAGAAAAGTGCAGAATGGTCTGAAAGAGGCAGCAGTGAGTTGAACAGTGATCATTTGCAAGCTTCATTTTTATTGCCTTCAAGTAACTGCTGGGAACTGTACTGGGTGACCAGGGTAGTACAGAGCACCTGAAGCAAGTGGATCACACATATGGTGCAATCATTTGCCTGCAAATAATGTTAGACATTTTGAGGAGTTAATGTGAACACCAACCGTCTTAGATGGCTTTGGATGCTGCAAAAGGAGCTGCTTACTGTCTGCTCTGGTTTAATTTAAGAAAGTTTGATATTTCGAACAAGCTGCAGTGTTTCCGTTGTTCAGTGTCAGAAGGACACTATTTTGTTTTCAGGTGGTGGAAAAGCTTGAATCCTAACAGGAGCATCACTTAGCTGCTTGCATATGCCCAGAAAATTTGTTGCATTCTTTTAGTAGCCAAGGAAACAATCCTCAAAATGAACAGGAATAATTCAAACACTCTCCTGTGTCTGAAGCTGTCTGGCAGCTGCACTTTGCTTGTTTAAAGAAAATTCTTCCCTGTTCCCTCTATTTTGGACTTCGATTTTACAAAAAACCATGGTTCAGTTACAAGACTTAGGAGAGCTGACTGAATTTGCAGAAATGTGGTTTGTCATGTGCAGTGATGCTAAAGAACCATCACAGAAGCTTCATCATGACAAATACTGCATGACTTCCAAAAAGGCAGCAAATGTACTTTCATGCACACTAGTATAAATGGCAGCAAAAGTTTGCCTTACATGAAAATAAAGTTAATCTTTTGAATTCTACAAACAAGTAATGCCAGTTCTTTTGACAAGGTGCAGTGAACATTTGATTCATGCATTCTTTCCCCTCACCCCCACTCTCATGCCAGTGAGGAGGGTCTGATGGTAATTTGGGGAATAATTTTCAGATAAGGCAGGCAGTTCAGCTTTTTAAGCAGACATACCAGACTATAACCCAGGAATCCATTTCCCCTTTTCAAAACCTCCTGTAGGCTCTTTCCACAACCTCCTGTAGGCTCTTTCCACAGCAGAATGCAAACTGGTGATGACAATGCCTGAGGGCAATCTGCTGGCTGCAAAAGGAAAGATCATTATTTAAGGTGAATAAAACAGCAAAAGATAGTGCCTGTTCCTGATGCTGCTAAGATCTACCTGCTGCTCTCCCTCTAGTGCAGAGTGGCAATGCAGCAGAGCTTTGTGCTGGTGGGTACAGGGTGGCTATACTAGTCTCTCTGTGTTTTCACCTCTGAATCCCTACTGACAGCTAACTGACAGTACCTGGGTTTGGCACTTGGGACACCTTCCTTAGGGGCATTAGTCTGTATTCTCAACTTCCCTTTCCATGTCTTGGATGCTGTCAGCCTGCTCTGGAAGTACACCTTACTGTAACTCCTCTTGTCCCATTTTATGATCTCCACTACTTCTGCAGTGTATCACAATTTCTAAAGCATACTTTGTGATCCAAATTGAGTAGAATAAGTCTGGTAGAAGCAAAATAACATTGTGACAGAAAAACTATTTTTACCCAAAGGCTGCTCAAAATCTTTAGAGAGAAAGACTTTTGTCTTGCTCTTTAAAATTGGTCTTTATTATGCAAAGACATGCCCTCCTTATCGAATGGTGACTTGGGTATGCTTTATGTTTGAGGTGGAATGAAAATTCAGAGGAAGGAGCCTTTATCATATGTGTTTGCTCACTTCTAGGTTTATTTGCAATTTATATGTTAGAGCAAAGATGCTTTTTTTTAAGAAATATTTATGCAAAACTAAATTTTAGTTGCCAAAAGCAGATTTCAAAGCTTCAAAGCAAACTTGAAATTAAGCAAATTTCAGTTTGATGGCTAGTTTTGTACCATCACATGAATTCTGTAGGTATTCATAGTCATATAGTAATGGAAAATATAACTGTAAATGATGCTCTGAACTTTTCTCCATAACAGACATTGAAAACTGAAGAACAAATTGAGCGCATTCTGAATAATTTTCTCAGTTCTATTCTGTACCGATAGTTGAAGAAGTGTATTTTATTGGTTTCTACTTGTTACTAAACTTCTAAATATTACCTCTGTGTGTGTTCATGTGTAACTGTCTTCACTCTGCTCCCAAGTATATTGTGACTGGTCAAAGCCTGCCTGTCTCCCCAGCCATGTTGCAGCTGTCTGGATGGCTCCAGCAACCTGCTTGTGGCTTTGTCTGTGGTGTAGTGTCTCCACCTTCTGGCTCCTTTATCAGGCAGAAAGGAATCGGGGAGGATCAGCCTTCGACTCTGCCTGCAGCCTGGTGGGGTCACAGAATCATAGTTGCAAGGATCTCTGGAGATGATCCAGTCCACCCACCCCCATCCACCAGTGCAGGATCACCGAGGGCAGGTCACACAGGAAAACGTGTTTAGCGGGTTCTGAGAGCCTTCAGAGTGGGAGATTCCTCTCTGGGCAGCCAGTTCCAGGGCTCTGTCACCCTCACAGTAAAGTTTTTCCTCATATTAAGGTTTCCTGTGTTCCAGTTTGCACCAATTGTCTCTCATCCTATCACTGGGTACCACTGAAAAGAGACCAGCACATCTTCGAAACCACTCTTCAGAGATTTATAACATTAATAAGATCCAGTCTCAGCATTCTCCAGGCTAAACAGCCCCAGGGTTCTCAGTTTTTCCTTATAAGAGACATGTTCCAATCCCCTAATTATCCTCTTAGTCCTCCTTTGGATTAGTACTTCTCTGTCCCTCTTGAACTGGGGAGCTCAGAACTGAGTACAGTACTCCAGATGTGGTGAGATCAACCTCCCCCAGCCTGCTTGCCACACTCCTCTTTAAGCACCCCAGGATACCATTGGCCTTCCTTGCCACAAGGGTCCATTTTTGTCCCATGGATAACTTACTGTCCACCAGGACTCCAAGGTCCTTCTACATGAATCTGTTTCCCAGAAGGTCAACCCCTAACCTGTGCTTGTGCCTGGTATTACTTCTTTTCAGATGCAGGACTCTACATTTATCCTTGTTAAATTTAATTGGGTTCATATGCTGGCTGCCAGAGCCAAGAACTGGGGCTTGGTATCAGTGCTGGGGGGGTGGCTGTTCCAGGACATAAATTAGGGACCTCTCTATCTGCTTGTCATTATGAAGCACCCCACAAAAATGTAGGTGTGTCTGGCTCCGTGAAACATTTTAGTCAATAAAAGATCAGTATTTTAGACAGGAGATAATCCTATCACTGGTAGCCACAGATATGAGTATTGCATCTACTAACATGAACATTTGCAAATGTTTAGATTTTTCATGTTAGAACTATTTATATAAAATGAAAATGACATATCTGAGGCCTCTGTGGCTGCAGCCTTTTAGTCTTAGGTCACCTGGGATTGCTAGTTTGTGAATACTTCATCTACTTCCCTCCAACATTTACCCCTTGTCACTTACCACTAGCGTAGCCAGAGGACTTCTCAGGATTTGCTCATACCTGACTGGGCCCCCTTTGGGTTTTTTTTGGGGGGTTTTTTAGGTTTGTTTAATCCAATAAACAAAGTAATCAGGTGACCTGCTTTGACTTGCTGAAGGCTTTTGAATCCTATGATTCAGGACTCAGTCTGTGGAGTGATGGAGAAATCTAAGATGGGAATATAATTGACACTGGCTTTTACTATCAAAATGGAAGAGAGTCACTAACACAGAGTTAGCTAGAACAGGTAGAATGGGACATGTAGGCTTCTGGATTTTTAAAGTTTAGTAATCCACTACTCACACCATAAGAAGGGATTAAATCCAGAGACTGCAGTGAGAAGAGACATACCAGGTTGTGAGATAAGTTTTTTAGTTGTTTATTTTTGTATCTATAGGTATTATGCATGGTGAATTCAGTGACATACTACTTTCTGAATCTCATTTTGTACTTAATTCCATATCTTGAGAGATGTGGAAGCATTTCTGAAAAACTGGACTAGGACACTGGCACTGTGCATACCTCTATCTCTGTCACAATACTAGTATACAGTCACAACATGATAGTCTTGTCAAAGATGATTTAGCAATGAAGATACTGCCTTCATCCAGATTCAAAATAAACTGGTGGATACTGCAGTTTCTTAGCTGTGCTAGGAAACAGTACACTGTATCTCACTGCTGCTGGTTTCTTTCAGTTGCCTTGGTCTCTGCCACCCATGGGCAGTTTCAGAAAATGAAATAATTCACTTAGCCATCTGACTTGAGTGCAACCAGTATGGATGCAATCATCATCCATTGAGCATACACTCAGGAATAAAAAAGTAACATCTTAAAATAATACTGCTTTTTATCATAAATATTTTGTATTTTATAAACCTAGAACAAAATGTAGGTTGATACTTGACCTTTTCTGACATCTAGTGGTGGAAAGTCGGTCATGGGACTCACGGGTAAGGTTTTATTGCTATCTTTTGTTCTGGGATTAAGTGTATTCTGTGGAGATCTTTTTGGATAAGGAGCACTTCAGCACTGATTTTCTTTGAATATTTGATCTAAAGCGAGACAGAAAGTAAACCTTGTATTTCTTTACCAATTTTTTCCTGACTTTATGCAATAATGTTTTGCTGTTGGTTTGTTTTTTTTTTTTTGGAGTGTGTGGTTTGTTGTTTGTTTGTTTTTGTTTTGTTTTGGATTTTTGTGTGTGTGGGTTTTTTTTTCTTTTTTTTTTTTTTTTCCCTGAGGAACTAAAAATCTATGCAAGGAGGAGTCACCACTCTGATCAAGAAAGAGAAAGAGGGGTGGCAATTCTCTGAGATACTGAGCATTTGTAGGTAATCCTGAGTTGGTAGTCCTCAAAATTTTTCAGATTGTGCTTTACAGATGCCTTACAGAATCTACAATGCTACCTTTCAAAAACACTTGAAACTGGAAACTCAAAGGGCAATTTGAAAGAGCTTTTCAAGTCAGATAGTGTGTTGTTCCTCATTAAAAAAAAAAAAAGAAAAAAAATAATTTCATGTTGCAGGTCTCTGAAGGATGAAATGATGCTAACGTATTTGCTGACTCCTAAAAGTATTTGCATGACATATTTCAAGATGACCTTCTACCATGACATGACCAGCTGTCTGGTTCTGGTTATCCCCATCATGTCTTAAGAAATTCAGGTCTCTCATGAGCAATCTTACTCTCCACAAGGTCTATATCAGTATGTTTAAGGGTTAAACTCCATTACTGCTCTTTATTTCTAGGTACCTGTTGCATCTCGAGGGAAATGCTTTCCAGTGTCAGAAACAGAGCTATTTAGCTTGAGGAATGACAAATGGTGAGGAAAAGTGGATAGTCGGAAGGAAATAGGATATCTTGGCATGAAACTGGAAATAACATAGCATCTTAGTGCATTTTCTGTATGCACTTATCGTTGCCATTACTTTGAGGTTAAATCTCATTATGTTAGAAAGATTATGCAGAAAATATTAGACCAGTACCAAGACATTTGTCTGCCTGAAATCTATGTGCAAGAAAGAACATACATCCCAGAAAAATAATTATGTCATTTGTTAAAGTTTGTTATGTTATAGTTGCCTGGTATTTAGATTACAAGTTACAGTGAATTAATTTGTACCACATAAACTTTTTAGAAGCCCATAGCAAACATTTTTCTACATGTTGGATAAAAATGAAGCAGTTCATGGGAGAGAAGGTCTTATCACCAATGACAAATCCTGAGAGTATTTGGTCCCTTCTGCCAAACCCAAAACATATATGGTAGGTACATCATCAGTCATTTTGTTGATTAGCACTTCTTTATTAATTAGAGTGCGTTGTTATCTACAAAAAAATATTTCCTAGCAAGAATTCCAGCAGTAGAGGTTGAGTCTGTCTCAGATGGCTTCCAGAAAATATCCATTCTCTTTGCCTTTTTCTAGAAGCTGTAATAACTGCCTAAGTGATCTAGAAAGATCATTATTTCTCAGATGATAATATCTCAGCAATAATTTTTTTTCAGGTTGCTCTTTGAAATATTGCTGACTGAACAGTGTATGATTCAGGCTTCCAGGAAAAAAAAAAAAAAAAAAAAGACAGAATCTTCCCAGCAGTAACTACATTTCTAGGTGATGCCAGGCACTACAGAACTGTTGAGAGAATATGAAGTCATGAAACACAGTGTCTGCTCAGCACAGTGATTTCCAGACACTTTACTTTCGTCTCTTTCTGTTTCCAATCTCTTCTGTAGTTTAGCTGTTTGACATCTCTATCTCTAATTGTATTTGTCTCTATTTGTCTCTATTTATCTCTATTTATCTCTATCTCTATCTCTATCTCTCTATCATCTATCTATCTATCTATCTATCTATCTATCTATCTATCTATCTATCTATCTATCTAATATCTATCTCTATGTATCTATGTCTATTTCTATCTCTCTATCTCTACATTCCAGGCTTGCCTTTTAAAATATCCTTACTTTTACTGTCTGAAAATATCTACGTATTGTTGATGTTTCAGTATTGTACATCTTGTAGAGTGTTTAAAAACATCTCATCCATCCCCCATTTTACAGAAGACCTTAATTCCTTTTGCAGTCCTTATAAAAAAACAGAGAGTATTTAAAAATTACCCTTCTTCTAGTCAGGTCTTCATTTTCAGTTGGAAGGTTGACATGAATTCTGTTTTATTCTTTGTATTATGGAACTGAATTCTTCCAAGCCGAAAAGTGTTTTAGTTTTCTCTCCTAAGGTACAGAAGCCACACAGCAAAAGTAGAACTTGTGGTTAACTTTGGACTTTCTTTTGTTTTTAATGTAGACCCAGAGGTAAAATAAAACTTGACAAATCACTTGATGACTTACTGTCAAATGTGTTTTGGTAGTTAGCTGATTGAGCAAGGGATGAAAGACCTCCTTTGGTTAACTACTGTATAATTTTCAATGTAAGTTCATGAGAGTTAGATGAAAAAAAGGATTGATCTGCACTCTGCCAGATACTCTGGCTGAGTAAGAGGAATCTGGAAGCTCTACAGAACTATGTGAAACTATCTGGAAGAGAGAAAGCTAATTGCCATCTCTACACTTGGAGAGACACAAAGAGACCTCTCTGAAGTCAGGAAAAGAAGAGCTTCACAGCCTTGTACAAGTTTTCAGCTTGGGTAGAAAACAGCTTGAAATCCTAAGCAATTCAATATCACTTGTTCAAAAACTTCACATTTTTCTCTGACAAAAAGCCAAGGAAATAAGCTGAAATGGACATTTCTGCAGCAGGTACTAATGGGAAAGTCTATGTAGGGAAAAACAATTGAAATGAGCGATTCAGTTTTTATGTTCACCTGCACTTTCATATATTGTTAAAAGCTGAAACACTTAAAAAAACCCCTGGTAACATTTCTCAGGTACAGGAAATACATACTCTTTCAGGTAGAGCTGAAGTTGACATCTAGAAAGGTTGAGACATGGCAGGTTGCTTTTCCTTCCTGGATCTTGTGTAACTTTGTGCATTCACAAAGTCCAAAAGTAGATTTATAAATTGATTAAATAATAGAGCCTAATTTATAAGTAATCCCTCTGGATGATCTCATTATCATTATAGATCTAAAAGATTCTGCCTTCACCACCTTTATTTCCATGCATCAATGAGCTCTTTTGTCAATTTATATATTCTAAATTTGTTTAGTTTTTTCTTTTCCATCCACTTTGAGCTTTGCTCAGAATATGCAGAAAAATGGATACTTCTTGCTGATTCTTTTTTTCCTTCCATATTAAGTTATTACCATTTGTAATTGTAACCAAGACAAAGATGTCCTGGAGCTGATACCAAGAAAGAGAGTTCTTATGCTAGGCATAAAACATCCGCATCTGGCTAAAACTTCACATATCACTTCCATAACAAAACCAGCTTCCATAGCCTTGTATGGCAGACAAGCTGAGAGTTAGTACCTACCAGATCTGCCCTAGTTATCAAACTCCACTGAGTTTCCAAGACTTTTGGTTTTCTGTGTAGATCAAGTTCTTCCACCATCATTCAGATTAGAAACTTTGTCTTTCGTCTCTTTGTCCCTTTGTACACAAGATCATTTTCATCTGCATATGAAAGGAGAAATGAGAAGGTTATACAACTCTAATTGATTTCCGTAGGATGTAGATTCACAGAATCACAGAAATTAGGGGCTGGAA
>WYEA01147440.1:0-11599 GCA_033558465.1 Alcedo atthis | reverse complement strand
CTCCTGGGTTCCAGTTGGTGCCCCTTGTCCTGTCCCTGGCACCACTGCCCAGAGTCTGGCCCCATCCTCTTGCCCCCACCCTGTAGGTATTGATCAGCATTGAGAAGATCCCAAGTTTTCCCTTCCTGAACCACTCCTGCTCCAGGGGAAGGGGATTTTTCTCCCTCTGCCCCTGCTGGGTGTGTGCCCAGCTGAGGCTGCACCTCCCCAGAGCTGTTCTGGGAGGAGCAGGAGGGCAGAGCAGCCCCCCAGCTGCCAAGAGGTGGCTTCTCTCCAAAGCCCAGCTATAAACCATTTCCAGTGAGACATTCACTCTTGTTTTTCCCCACAGCCAGCTCCCTGCAAGCAGGGACTCTAAATCAATGCTCTGCCTTCTCCAGAATTATTCACAGTCATTTTTGCCCTGCCAAATCTCTGAGTTTTATCCTTGCTGCAAATGACTTTTGCTATTAAAGGAGCTTGATGGGTCCCTCAGAGCTGTGCACGGGGCTGTGGCTGCTTCTGCTAGAAAAGAAAACAAACAGAGGTGGGAATGCTCTGGAGAGAAAGCACCTTTTCTGGAACACCACACTGCACAGAGCCTCCCACTGCCCATCCAGATGGGGGCTTCCAGCCCAGCCCCAGCCCCTGGACACAGTACTGGGTTTGCCTGGGAAAGTGCTGCTGTTTGATGAGTTAATCCCAGACCTTCCTTGGCTTGGATTCATAATGCATCATGTTGTAAGAGATTGATTCTGATACCTTGCTCCAAATTACTTATCCTCAGAAAGGCTCTCAAATCCCAGATGTCCATAAATTAACTTAATACCATTTCAGCTATAAAGGGAAAAATAATTACCAGTGCTATTGCACCTTCTCTTCAAGCTGCTCTAAGTTCCCCCCCCCCCCGCAGGTATCTGATGAGGTTTGTGCAGCTGTATTTCCTACAGCACACTGCCCTCCTCCCCTACAACCCAACCCTGTGCTCAGCAGATCTGCCCGAGGCTCAGAGAAGCCTGAGCTGAGGGGCTGCCTGCCTGACCTCAGCCACTAGTTCCCTTGTCCCTGCTCCAGGGATGAAAGATGCTGCTGGTGCTTGCCAGGAACTGCTGTACAGCCCTGCAACAGCCACAGCCAAGCCAGGAGGGAACAGCAGCACAGGACCTGTGACAAAGCCACCTGCATCAGCTTGTCACAGGCTGTGTGGGATGCCTGGGCACACTGGTGTGTGGGGATGTGAGGATGTGGGATCCTGGGGGTGTTTCCACTGCTTTGGTGCTCCCTCCCTCCCAGGAGCACTCTGCCCCTCCCCAGCAGCCCGGCCTTCGGGCAGTGGTGGAGGGATGGGAGCTGTTTGTGATCCTGACAAGACATCGTTTTACCCTGAAAAGACACCACAGCTCTTCCAAGACAGATGTTCTTAATAAACCTCAAAGCACTGCTTCATCTCTCTGCCTGCTACCACGAGCCTGGTGACACCTCAAAGGAAGGCAGCTGCCAGGAAACACGGGCTCTAAAGCAGGACCAGATGCTAGGAGCAAAGTGATGTCAGCACAAGCATGCCCAAGACATGGCATTAGAGGTCTTGGTTCTTCCTCCCCACGCTCTGCTGTTCTGCTTTGTGAGGAAATACCTGTGCCGAGGGCTCTGCAAGAGTCCACTGTGAGGTACACGTTTGAATCTACCTGTGCTGTTCGATTTTGGGCTGCTGCCGTGTGATCAAACACCGGCTCACCTGTGCCCCATCCTCACAAAGCACGATGTGAACAGGGCATTAGGGTTACTGCTCTCAAACCCGAAGCCAGACCAATCAGACAGTGGAACAAACCAGCGGCTGCTCAGCCTAGGAACGGCAAACAGCAAAGAATCCCTTCCCTGTGCCATCTGACATCTGGTGGCTCTGCAGGGCAGGACACCCCACGGTCTCCAAAGCAGGCTCCAGATCACCCACAACGTGCTCAAAGGGGAATTACCTGCTCTGGCTGACTGCTGTCCTTGCAATGAACAACCCAACTGCTCCACAGAGCCCCGAGGTGAGGAGGCGGCCCCTCTAGAAGACATTGGCACTTGAAGCACCGACCTCAGGCAGCAGCTGGAGCAGCCACTCCATCAGCACCCCCGCTGCAGTGCTGCTGTTGTGGTGTTTTCAACAGCTTGCTGCTCTACCTGCAGCCTCAGAGCTCCACGGCAGCGGCTCTGCTGCTCATCTGGGCACCGCTCTGCTCGCCAACAGATGGAGCATGTTAATCACTTTTAGAGGCTGTGCTAAAAACCCCGGCTCGTTTAAGTTCTCCGTTCAGAACGTTTGCAGAAACACGAACTTGCAACCCATGCAAAAACCCAACAAACTTCATTCTGCTGGCGTTGGAATGGTGTCTTGGAACGCTCAGTTGCATACTTTAAAAGTCACTAATTGCAATGGTGAATGGAGCGTTAAATGAGCATGTTGTGTGCATGTTCATCTGGCACTCCCTCCCTCGGCAAACCCTCCCTGCTGAGCCACCCCAGCCAACGCCCACCACTCACCTGTTCATTCACCTCCAGGACATTCCTCTCCAAGTCCACGCTGGTTGCCACACGACAGCCTACCCTAAATTTCACAGGCTGCCTTTTCTACCTGCTCGGTCCCGACACAGCTCCCGTTCTCCAGGACAGCAGCTTTTAATGCTCAGCAGCCTCTCCAGCTCTGTCAAAGCACCAGCATTTCTGAGATCTGCAGTGTTCCAAGTGACCTGCCCTGGGTTGAGTCTGATCCTCTGTCCTGAAGCCACCTCTGTGTGACATCCCCTTGAACACTTCTCCTTGCAGAGTCAAACAACACTGTTGTGTATACTGAGCATTTAGACTTGATGCTTCCAAGGATGCTGAGTTTGGACATCTCTTGTGGCTACTGTCACGGAGCAGCTCCTCAACAGACAGACCTGGAAGCATGAGAGGGTTGGATATACCCCTGACAAATCTTCAGGAGCAGCACGCTGTGTAGGACTCAGTTCTGTGCTCGTGTGTGTGTGACAAGTACAACTGAGCAGCAGCTCACGGTGGGGGAGGCTAAGAGCCAAAAACCCCAAATCAACCCCTTCTGAAGGACAAGCCAAGATCCTGGCCCGAGGCTGGGCTGAAGATGCTGAGATACATCAACACACAATGTAAGGACAGCCAGAAGCTCGGGGAGCAGGAATCCAACTGTTCCATCTGGGAAAGAACAGAGGGGACCGGACCGTGGCTGAAATTGATCAGAGGACTTGCTGGCACCGCCTCACCTCCCAGAAACGCAAAGGCAACCAGGAGAACGTGCAGGGGCCGGTTGTTGCCCGGGCTGACCCGGCTGCGGGGGGCGAGGGAGAGCGTTTGCTGCCTGCTCTGGGTGGAGCTGGGGACTCAGAGCCCGACAGCACGGGCTGGAATCTCAAACTCCTCTCTCCGTGTGCGGGTTTATCCAGAGCGTGTCCGGAAAGAAACCCAGCAGAGCAGACTGAAAAACCCGAACCATCCAGCTTTGGGGTGATGAAATCTCTGCCACGCTCCGTTTATTTGGCCCCCAGTCTACCTCTCCGTCTGCAGGGACAGGCTGGCTCATTAACCTGCAGCAATTAAAAGCGCCCAAATGGCAGCACTGCTGTGCAAGCAGGGTGCTGAACTGGGGGGAAGAGACGGGGAACTGAGCTGTGCCACCAGTGCCACTGCTGGGACTCTGCACCCTGTGGGAGGCTCAGCAATGCTTCTTACACTGTTTTGTTTTCAACGTTTTGTGGTTTGAGGGATTGCTTTTCTGCTTTTAATGGGAAAACGGATCGCCTTCTGTTTCTCCAACACCGTTTTTGCAAGCTGGAGGTGCTGGGACTGTACCACAGCAGCTCACTCCAAACCCTCAGGCCGCAGGAGACCGCGGAACCGAAATCCTATCGCAGGAGAAACCCGAGCGTCTGAAGCAGTGAAAGCGCCGAGCCCCGGCTGCGCTGGGCAGTGAACCCCGCAGGCTGGGCTGTGAACCCCGCACGGCCTGAGCACTGGAACGGCTCCACAGCCGCTCTCTGTGCCGGAGCGAACGAAGGGGCTCTGCCGGCCACAGCAGCACGGAGCCGCCGGAGCGAACGAGGGGGAACCTGCCGCTCTCAGCAGCGAGAACCCGCCCCGCTTCGGCCGCCACCCCCACAAAATGGCGGGCGGCGGGAGAAGGCGGAGGACTCGCGAGACGCGGGAGGCGGGAAGCGGAAAGGGCGGGAAGGAAGGGGCGGGCGGGGCGGCAGCCGGGGCCGGCCGGCGAGGTGGGCGGTGCGGGCGGTGCGGGCGGTGCGGTCTGTCCCGTCTGTCCCTCCCCGCGGGGCGGGAGCGGCCCCGGCCACGGCAGCGCGGCCACGGCCCTGCCCCCGGCACCGCCTCCCCGCTCCGGGCACCCCGCTTCTCTTCTCCTCTCCGCCCGCCGCCCCGGGGATGCGCCCGGGCCCCTGAGCACCCTTCCCGGCCTCCCTTCTCCCCTCTGCGGTAGGCGGTGAGCGGGTGAAGCTCCCCCCCGCTCCCGCCCGGCGGCCTCCCCCATGGTGGGCTTCGGGGCCAACCGCAGAGGCGGCCGCCTGCCCTCCCTCGTCTTCGCCGCGCTGCTGGTGGTGATCGCCGTGCTCGCCCTCAACTGCTGGAACGCCTCGTCCCGCCAGGCCCTGCTGCGGGAGGAGCTGGCCGAGCTGCAGAGCCAGGCCAAGCGCACCGAGGTGGCCCGGGGCCGCCTGGAGAAGAGGAACTCGGACCTGATGGGCAAGGTCGACTCCCACAAGAAGCAGCTGGAGCAGAAGGAGCACGACTACAACCAGCTGAGCAGCCAGCTGCAGGCCAGGGACGGGCAGGTGAAGAAGTGCGAGGACAGCAAGGTGAGGCTGGGGGCGCGGGAGGGTCCCCGGTGCGGTGGCTGTGGCTGCTGCGGGGACAGGGGCTCGGCAGGCGGCCCGGGGCGGAGCTGAGGAGCCCCGCAAAGGCGGCGTGTGTGCCGACAACACCCGGGGCTCCCCGGCTCTTGGTAGCGCTGACCTTTCTTGGAGCCTTCTTGCGTTGCTTTGCTGACTGAATCCCTTGTGATGGCTCAGAAAGCTCCGCGCAGCCCCGGAGCTGCAGCGTGCACGGGAAGGAAACCGAGCGTCGGGATGCGGTGAAGCGCCCCGAGCTGCCCCGCATCCAGCCCGCAGCACCCGCGGCTGGTCCGCATCGCAGCCCGCCTGTCCTGGGGCGAGCATCCTGGTAACCCTCCCTGCTGCTCTGACGGCCGTCCTGCGCAGGGAGAGCTGACTCTGGTGCAGCGGTGGCCTCGGCTTCTGGGAAGGGAGAGCAGGGAAAGCCTCGGCTGTTGTGGGAAGGGAGAGCAGGGAAAGCCTTGGTTTCTGCGAAGGGAGAGCAGGGAAAGCCT
This sequence comes from Alcedo atthis, assembly GCA_033558465.1. Classification (NCBI taxonomy): domain Eukaryota; kingdom Metazoa; phylum Chordata; class Aves; order Coraciiformes; family Alcedinidae; genus Alcedo; species Alcedo atthis. The sequence continues at coordinate 6,228 of WYEA01147440.1, read as the reverse complement.
CGGCTGCTGCCTCGTCCTTGGCAGCTCCCTGCCCTGGGCTCCATTTGCATGCGGCTCCTCGCTCCGAATGAGCGCCGACCATGGGAATCTCTCCCTCTCGGGCTGCCAGGGGCTGTCTGGCCCTTCCACGTCATTCAGTTGCCACAGGAAAATCCCAAATACGTGTCCTGCTACAGAAATGAACTCCATCAGCCTGCAGGAGTCTATTATAGTTATATTTTCTTTCCTTTTTCCCTTCTTTTCTTTCCGTTTGTGTGTTTAGCAAACTTTTTTGTTCCCCCCCCCGAATAAGAAGCCCGATGAGCAACGTATTAGTGGATACTGGTGCTCTCCTTTGGAGATAAATGGAACTAGCAGCGTTGTGATGAAATATATTGTGATGCTCTAACGTCTAGTTTAATGTAAATTAGTGTTCTGCACAGATGGCAAAACAGTTCAGGCTGACTGGAAGAGAAGCTGAACTCAAAGCACTCGGGTTGTAACAAAGATGCTTCCTCATAAAAGACAAATAACGAGTAGTTTTGTAAACTCTTGGGGGGTGTTGGGTTCTGGGATGGTTGGTTTTTTGTCGCTTTTAATGTTTGGTGTTTTGCTATGGGGTTGGCCGCTTTGTTTTGTTTTAAAAGAGACTTTTCAATGCAAGTAGAGAGCAGAGAAGTTGAATTTTCTTGGCCTTTTTCCATAAAAGCAAGCACTGAGAGGTGGCAGTAGCTTGAGACCGCAGGCAGCGGCCAGTGCTGGCACCAGGCTGGAAACCCCATCCCAAAATAACCCGAATTCCTGGCCAGACTGAGGGGGGAGGGCTGCCAGGGCTGCCCCCAGGCTGCAGTGGAAGCAGCTGAGGCTGGAGGGGCAGGGCAGGGCTGGGTCAGGGTGCTTCTCTTGCCCCTCCCCCGTGTGGCACTCGGCTGTCGGATGGCTGGCTCTTGTAACAGAGGGAACTGGGGGAGTCTGTGGTTTATGGCAGGACAGCAGCAGAGGGAATGCAGGTGCCCAGCTGGGGTGTCTGCAGGTGTCACTGGGGAGGAGCTGGGGGGCTGCTGGGCAACCTGGTCCATCAGTTTCTTGATGTTCTCCTCTTGATGTTCTCCAGGGACCTGGCTGCCTGACAGTGGAGCTGTGCAGGGTGCCACGTGTGGCCTCTTGCCCTTGATATCTTTCTTTTTTAGGGAAGGATGTTCTTTGAATAAACTGTTTTTTTTCCTCCCAATGATCTTTGTCAGGTGTGAGATGCAGGAGCCACGGTAAACCACCAGCACCAGTGAGGGGTGGGCTGTGGAGTGGTCGTGCCACATCTAGGCTTGCTTCAGAGAAATCTCCCTGGACTGGTGCCACTGGTGGTTCCTGCAGTGCCAGTTCCTTGTTTTCCCTGCGGGGAGGTCACAGAGTTGGGTGTCCCCTGGGGAGCAGCTGGCCCTGCACAGGCTCTGAGCTGCCCGGGGCAGTGCAGACACCTCATCCTTGAGCAGGTGCCTCAGGGGTGCTGTGGGTGGGTCAAGAAGTGACTCAGAAGGAAGCAGGGGTGGATGTTTGCAGAGCACAGGTGGACACGGTGCCACCTGGGCTCTGCTGCCGGGCTGAGATAAGCCCCAGTGTCTTCAGAACTGTTTTCCTTAGCCTTTCATGCCATGACAGGGCTGTTCACAGGTCAGGCAGCAGGGGTGGGTCCTTTCCCTCTGTGTCTCCGTGTTAGTTTCCTGTGCAGAGCTACAGAGAATTCCTTTTTCTACACCCCAGCTGCTTTGGGAAGGATCTGAGCAGTCCCTGAGAAACAAGAGCAGTGCAAAGAGGTCCAGACTGGGAGGACACATCTCAGAAAGGACTGGGCTTGTGCCACGGTTTGTGGAGGGTGGTTTTTTGCATGTGTAGGTGGAACAGATCCCGTGAATCATAGACAGGGGAGCAGCCTCTTTATCCTTCAGCTGAGGGACATTTGCTGTCAGCTGAGCTGCTCGGAGCTAAATCCTTTGGACTGAGAAGGGTCAGAAGGAAGCTGATCAAGCTGATGCCATCTTCACACCAAGCTGTGAGGAGCCAGGGGCCCAGCCCAGCGATGCTCTTTGTGCTCCCTGAAGGGCTCTGGGCAGGCAGTAACCGCTGCTGGGTGCACAGAGCCTCCCCTTGGGCTGCCCTGCCCTGCATCCCACCAGAGAGCAGCACGGCCCGGGTTGCATCATCTGCCCTCGGCTGTGGCCGGGAGGAGCTGGGCAGTCCCCAGCTCAGAGCCATCTCCTGGGCGTGCCCTCTGTCTGTCACCTCCCCCCACGGCTCCTGCCCCTCCTGCTGGGGGACAGGGGTGCTGGACACGTGTCACTGTGTCCTGGGGTGCAGAAAATCCCCCTTCAGCAGGGTCTAGAGGGGGACAGACAGAGTCGGGCAGCCTGGAGCTCGAGCCACACTCTTAAAACTCAAAACACTACGTGGGAGGGTTGCATAGGAATGAATAATTGGAGGAAAGGGAGGGTGGAGGATGTTGGGAAGTGAGGGCATGTTTGGTATGAGAAGAGCTGCAGGGTCTTTCTTCTACAGCTCTCTTTCAGCCCCCTCCCAGAGGTGCAGCTAACACCAACATAAGGAAAATCCTCAGCATCAGTGTCAGCTGGTGGCACCATGCATTTTTCCTCCCTTTCTCAGTGGGTTCTCCTGCATCTCTCTCTCCATCAGCTCTTTTTTTTCCTGTGCATGTGTTTTTACCTCAGAACGAGACAAAGCAGCTTCACCCACTGACTCTGTGTTCCTGCTTTTCTTAGTTATTGTAACTGCTCTTTTTTGTCCTTACTAAAAATACCAGGAGAGCTGTCGTGGCAGTTTACTGGCATCAGCCTCAAGAAGAATAAACGTGTGTTAAAAATATTAGGCAGCATCCCATAGAAAATGTACTTTCCACATACATTAGGTAGGTGTGGGTTTTGCTAGTGAGGCTGTGTGGTTATTTCTATAGGCTCAGCTCTGACACTGGAGAGTCACTGTCTCCTCCAGCAGCATCACATGCAGACTGTTGCCTGTTTATTTTAGTCCTGACAGAAGGTGCTTTTGGATAGAAGTATGTCCTGGAGAGAAATGTAAAGCCTAAATATAGTGTTTAGGTTGGTGCTATTGCTTTGTAGATAACCAAATACACATTCCTTGTGCTTACAGCCTGGTGTAGGTCACTGCTGGTGCTCTGCATGGTCTCCTGGGGGTTGGGGTCCCATCCCCCTGCTGAGCTGTGGCTGTTCCTTCCTCACAGGTGAAGCTGCAGAACAACATCTCCTACCAGATGGCAGACATCCACCGGCTGAAGGGTAAGGATCCTGCCCAGGGCCACCTGGTGGATGCTGAGCTTGTGTATTTTCAGTTGCAGAGTGCATGGTGTGTGGAAGGTGAGCTGGTGCTGGAGCATCCTGTGGTGTGGGATCTGCTCTGCCTGTCTGGGTACAGGTGGGGTTGGATCTCACCAGCTTCCCACTCCTGCCTGCAGCCAGGGCACTGACTCCAAGGTGCTAGAACTGGTCAGAGTTCAGTGCAGTTTGGGTCAGGAGTGTTGGAAAATCATTCCCACAGAATTGCTGTGGTTGGCAGAGCTCACGGAGTCCAGCCACCCCCCAGCACTGCCACTGACCCCTGTCCCTCAGCTCCACAGCCTGGAGACCCCTGCAGGGTCAGAACTGTGCTGGGACTCACAGTGGCATCTGGCAGCAGGAGGGAATTCACTTTGTTTTCCAGTTAGTTTCAGAACCTTTGCCAGAAGATGTGAGCAGATTTTTGACCTTCACGGCACTATTGAAAACTCCCATGTGCCACAGGGTGGTTTTTCTCTCCTGTTTCTGTACTGATGTGGATTTTGTGCTGGTTTTTCTGCCCAGAACAACTGGCAGAGCTACGTCAGGAGTTCATCCGCCAGGAGGATCAGCTTCACGAGTACAAGAAGAACAACACCTACCTTACAAAGAGGCTGGAATATGACAGGTACATCCCCAAGACTCCCAGTGACTGTAGGGGCAGGGTCTGCATTGAGCCAAAAGTGGAAATCCATCCGGATTCTGCTGATCCTCAAACTTGAGTGTGCTCACTTGGTGATGTGGTTTTAGCCAGTGGTTTGATTTTAAGGCTCTAATTTTGTGTTGTTCCACTCCCCCCACAGAAGAAAAATCTGACTGACTGGAATTGTTCAGTGTTGGACAGTTGTAACTCTGCATTTTTCTGGCAAGGTGGAGCTCTGGGGAGCAGATCCTGGGAGGAGTTTACTCTGGAGCCACCAGGGTGGTTAACTGGAGCCTTTCCAGGAGTGTAATGCCACTGCTTTCAAAGCTGAAGGCATCACACAGTGACATTCTGAGCTCTCCTCAGCTGGGAGGAGCAGCTGAGATGAACTCTTGAGGAAAAAACCCAAAACCTTCCCCAGACACAAGTGCTCTCTTCTCAGTGTGCTGCGAGGGGAGTTAGAGGCAGGAGCACCCTGGGCAGGCTGGGACACTTCTCTCTGTCACCCAGACCTGCTGTTCCAGCTGGTGCCAGTTGTGCATCTTCTGTGTTGACAGCTGTGGCAGATCCATTGCTTTCCTGGAGGAATCAGTGCAAGCTGCTGACAGGTTCCCTGGGAAGCTTGGCTTTTGGGTTGCCTTCCAGCTTTTGGAGGAAATATATTCAAAGCCATACTGTTTATTTCAAGTTATTTTTCTGCTCTGTTCCTGTTTTTCCCAGTTGTGCTTTATTTCTGTATTCAGCCCATTCCCACTCCCCACACATTGCAGACTGTTCTGATTATAGCTCAGCTTTGGCTTTCCTTGCTGCTTCATATTTCCCCCCTATATTTTATTCATGGGAGAGCAGCTTCCACGACTGAAATCCAACTAATCCTGTGTTTCTGATCAAGCCTGCAGTGTGGGCAGCAGATCAAGGAGATGCAACTGCAGCACGAGGAGAACATCAAGAAACTGATGGACCAGGTTGCCCAGGAGCAAAAGGTAAGAGCAGCTCAGGGTGTTTAAGAGAAGAGCCCCAGGTCTGCTGCCAACCCAGCATTTATTTCATGGTGTGTGGCAGCCAGGGGCACCTCTGCAGTCCTGTTTGGTGCCTGCCCTGAGCAGCCCAGACAGGGTTAGTGTAGGAACCTCTGCCCCTTGGCTCAGCACAGCCTTCAAGATCAGGTTTAATCCCTTGCTCTGCTGCAGCCTCTCTACGTGACATCACTGCTGAGGATTTTCCCTGTAACATGGATACACTTTATAGCTCTCCAGGGTGGGATCCGAGTTCCTGCAGCCTGCTGCAGGCTATGGCAGAGGGGAACCTGATCTCCACTGGGGCCTCGAGGTGCTAATGTGATGCAAATTACAATGGCATGTGAATGGTGTCAGGGGTGTCATTACAGGCTGCAAGCTGCCAGCAGGACCCAGCCTCAGCCATCATATCACCTGCTTTCCTCAAAGTTCCCTTTCCTCACCTGATCTCTGTTCACAGACATCTCGTGTAGGGTGGAACTGAAGCAGATTTCAGGCAGATCTTTCTCCAGACCTGGAGCTGTTTCAGAGTCTGCCCTGAGGCTTAAGGCTTTAGCCTGTCAGTGCTATGCCCCAGAGCTGCAGGGGTCACTGTGGATGTCAGACAGCTGAGCTGTAGTTCACATTTCCTCTCCAGTTATGTGTCCACAACCCTCAGGATTCGGGTTTGTGTGTAGGGGACTTGCTCAGTTTTGCTTTGGTGACCCCCTGACTCCTAAAGCTGACCCTGCTTACCTAAAGCCATCTGGAATTTGAGGGTATTTTGTAGTTTTTAGGGATGTGCTTAATGTTGGTTCCTTATGAATTTGTTCTAACAGGCCACACAAAAAATTCAGGCCAGTAAAGACACCGAAGTGAGCCCCAGTAACAATGACCAGGCAGTACCTAAGATGGTTCCATTGGCAGAAGGTGAAAAGGAGGAGAAGAACGAGCAGCCTTCAGATCATGGTGTAAATGGCAAAGGTAGTTCCTTTCCTGGCATCTCTGACAGACACTGAGCCACAGAGTGGGGCCTTTCTTGGGCAGGACTTGGTGTTTGTGGTGGAACAGTGACTTGTTTGGCTCTGGTAACTGATGAACTGGGGTGGCCACTCTGCTCCTGAAGGGCTGGGTCCAGCTCTGGAGTCCCCAGCACAGCAGGGCCAGGGACCTGATGGGACAGGACGAGGGGGGATGGTTGAAACTCAAAGAGGGAGATTGAGACTGGAGAGCAGGAGAAATTGTTGGTGCTGAGGGTGGCAGAGCCTGT
>WYEA01147000.1:0-11626 GCA_033558465.1 Alcedo atthis | reverse complement strand
TAAGAGGGACTTAAACTTTTGCGAGCCGTTGGTGGAGTGGAGACTCCCCGGCCGCCCAGCGCTGTTTTTCTTGCTGTTGCTTGCTTGATCAAATAAATTTTTTATACTCTTACTCGTTCCTGTCAACTATTGGAACTATCCTACAACAAATTTGGTGCCGTAAATCGGATAGAGGCAATCTGGAAGCCCCATACGCGGAGGCGCCCCACTGAAACAAGCGGCCCCGGCTGGGTGCTATCACATCACATCCTCTACCGACGAACCCTAACTTTGGCAGCAAGCAAAAGAAAGCCGGCAAACCCTGTAATCTTTGTGCACAAAGCTCCGAACGAAGACGTGGGAGTAAGTATAGGCCGGTTACCTGTCCTGTTGGGGTTGGGTATCCCAGAGTACGATAGTGTGAGACATCCACTGGATTTGAAACATCCACCGGACGAAGCAAGTGCAGACTTCTTAGTACTGCAGTTCCCATCTCCCGTGAGGGACTGGGCCACGAATAGAAGGAGGATGTGCGTGTGTGCGTGTGTGTCTGTGTGTGTGAAGATACTCTGGAAGATGGGACAGAGGAAAAGCAAGCCCTCTGATTCCATGGGTGGGGGACCCCAAGTTAGGCTTCCCAGATACCTCTACATAGTCCACTAGGATTAAGGATTACACACTGGAATAGTTACCCCTCCAGGCGAGGTAAGGATAAAGCAAAAATGATCCATTATTGTATGGAAGTCTGGGGTGGAAATCAGATTAGACCTGACTATCTATATTGGCCAGTATTTGGGTCCTTTGAGGACTGGATTTGTCAGGGATTAAATCTTTATGTGAATTCAAAGGAGCCTTTCAGTTTAGAAGAAAGTGAATATGCTCACCTTTGGATAGGCTCTGAAACTAGGTGTAACCTATACCCCCTAAAAGAAAAAAAGGGAGAATCAAAAAGAAAAAGACCCAAGAGTGAAGATGAAGTACTCATCTCACATCCCCCTTACATACCACCACCTTTTCCTGCGCCTATACCCACATCTCCTCCAAGTGCACCAAGTCATCATAGTGTTTCTGACTCTCCCCCTAGTTCTCCTAATGAACAAAGATGGGTGACTAGGAGTCAGATAAGAAGGAGACAAGATGGGGGTGGGCTGTACCCCTTGAGAGAGATTACAATAGGGGGGGCACCACCAGGTATGGGATATTTAGCAATACCCCTGAACTCAGGAGATGTTCAAGATTTTAAAAAGGAGATGGGAAGCTTGTTAGAGGATCCCTTAGGAGTTGCAGAAAAGGTAGATCAGTTTTTGAGACCCAATACATATACTTGGGGTGAGATACAGGCTATACTGGGTATCTTATTCACTGCAGAATAAAGAGCAATGATTAGGAGAGCCGGGATGAGGGTCTGGGATCAGCAACACCAGCAAGGCCCTGAGGCAGACACAAAGTTGACCCTCCAGAGACCTAATTGGGACAACCAGAATCCTGTGGACCGGGGCCACATGCAGGATCTTAGGACTATTATTGTCCAAGGAATAAGGGAATCACAGTTCCTAGGGGGCAATACATCAATAAGGCCTTTAATGAGCAACAAAAGAAGGATGAGACCACTACAGAATGGTTACAGAGGTTAAGAAAGAACTTACAACTATACTCAGGTTTAGACCCAGATACACCAGTGGGTCAAGACCTGTTAAAGACTCAGGTTGTGGCAAAAGCCTGGACAGATATAAAAAAAAAACTAGAAAAGATAGAGGACTGGCAGGATCTCGGGTTAGATGAATTATTGCAAGAAGCTCAGAAAGTTTATGTATGTAGAGAAGAAACACATAAGAAACAAGCTAAAATGATGGTAGCTGCAGTTCGTGAGGGACAATGATGGGATACCTCTAGGTGGAGGCAAGAGGGACAACGTCCAGGATAGCAAAGATGGAGGAAAAAACCCTCTGAAAACAATAGGAAAATGACAGAGGCAAAAGGAAAAGACACCATCATTTGTTTCTATTGTGGGAAGAGAGGGCATTTTAAGAAAGACTGTAGCAAGAGAATTTTGGATGAAAAGATATTTCAAGAGGGGTGTCAGGGGCTCTGTTTGCTGGGGACTAAAAAAAAGGTACAGAGCCCTTGATAAAGTTAAAAGTAGGTCCCCATCGACAAGAATTGGAGTTCCTTGTGGACTCTGGGGCAGAAAGACCTACTGTCCAAATATTGCCCTATGGTTGAGAAACATCATCAGAAAAAATGGAAGTTACAGGGGCAAAAGGAGAACCTTTTGAGGTACCTATCATCAAAAAAGTTGTCTTTGAAACACAGACCAAGTTTGGTCTGGGGTCACTATTGCTAGTACCAGAAGCAGATAATAATTTATTAGGAAGATACTTAATGATTAAATTGGGAATCAGCTTAAAAATAGAGGAGGATAAGTTAAAAGTTCAATTATGTCTCTTAACAGTAAAAGATGAGAAGATAAATCTGGAGGTTTGGTACACTCCTGAAACTGTTGCCAAACTGGACATTGAACCCTTTTCAGTCACACTGAAAGATCCAGAAATACCAATCAGAATAAAGCAATACCCCTTATCCTTGGAAGGAAGATGGGGCTTGAAACCTGAAATTAAGAGACTTGCAGAAAAAGGATTGATACATTAGGAATTAATTACCAAATTTTAAAGGCATTAAGAGAACCTACTAGAATTGCTGTAGTATACCTGAGAGGACATCAGAAAGGTCTAACCACATCAATACGGGCAAACAATCTTGCAGATATGGAAGCAAAAAAAGGCAGATTTAATTACCCCGGTTAAGGTTCCTATGGAAGCTAGGAAAGAATGCACTAACTGCGGTAGTTGTCTAGAGGATCCTCCTTGTTATGCATGTTGGAAGTATTACAGCATGGACACAGTCCCTTGCATTTGTGATAATCCAGAGAGAACAGACTGCCCTGGCATGCCACCAAATGTCACCTCTTCTGCTTTACCACACACAAAAAAGATAAATTGGAAAAGTTAGGAATTACTCAGTTTCAGGGGACATGGACTCTCCCTGATGATGGAAGGTACTCCCTAAGGCCCTTGCATTAGACATTATGAGAAGGTTTCATGACATAACCCATTGGGGAACTTAGGCCTCAGTTTGCTGTCAGATACATGTGCATTGGTATTTATAATCTTGCGAAGCGTATTGTTAACGAATGTTTAACCTGTAAGGAAGTTAATAAACACCAGTTAAGGGAAGTGGTGCCTGGGGGAAGGGAACTTACACATAGACCATTTGCAAATATCCAGACTGATTTTACAGAACTACCTAACGTAGGTAGGTATAAGTTTCTTTTAGTTATTGTTGATCACTTGACACATTTTGTAAAGGCATTTCCAGTAACTAGGGCTATGGCTCAGACCGTAGTAAAAATCCTATTGGAGGAGATAGTCCCGAGGTATGGAATTATCGAGACTATTGATTCAGACTGAGGCCCTCATTTTGTTTCTCAAATTGCTAAAGAGACATTGGCCTCCTTGGGTACGCAGTGAGAATATCATATCCCCTGGCACCCACAAAGTTCAGGAAGAGTGGAGTGAATGAATGGGGAAATCAAGAAACAACTTACTAAATTAATGATAGAGACTAAGATGTCCTGGGTAAAATACCTCCCCTTAGCTTTGTTAAACATTAGAACACAGCCTCAAACTGATGTGGGTATCTCACCATTTGAGATGTTGCATGGAATGCCATACGATTTGGAAATACCTCAGGATCATCCTCAGTTGGAGGTATTAGCTATTAAGCCATATTTGATTCAACTAATGGCCCAACGAGAACAATTGAGAAAAAAGGGCTTACTAGCACAATGTCCTCCTTTAGATATAGCTATGCACAAAATTAAACCAGGAGATAAAGTATTAATCAAGACATGGAAGGAGTCCTCCCTGACCCCTCGTTGGGAAGGACCCTATATTGTTTTACTCACCACAGAAGCAGCTATTTGGACAGCTGAAAGAGGATGGACCCATGCGAGTCATGTGAAGGGACCTATACAAGACTCTACTTGGCACATCCAAGTACTCCAGGAGATCTGAAACGTACCACTAAAAGAACATAAACCTATCACCAGCAAAGGTGCCAGTGAGCAACTACCATAAACAGACCCAACCTTGGGCACAACCTATAGATAATATAAACTGTAATTACGTGTTTATTTAGCTGTTTTGATAATCACTTAAAAGTTTGCAGTGCACGGTGGTGGTTCTATAACCACGTGAGGGACTTAGTACAAGAAGAGGGAATGTTGGGAAATAATTTAATTTACAGAAGGGTGCTGCCAGAGAAATTCTGAAATTGAGGCCAGTATAGTTCAACTATGGCAAAAGAACATAAAATGGAAACAACCCATTAGAAAAAGCATTATTGTCCTGAAGAATACCACTGCTGCTGAGAAGATGATACTCCTTGTGGCTTGAAGCAACTGAGTCGACGAGCGAGGCAGAGGGGTAAGAAAACGTGGAGAGGGGAATAAAGGTTATTTTAGTGCTACTTGTAATTTAAAGGCTTCACTAGAAAAGGACGGCCAAAATTCCTTACTGAATAAAAGGATCGGCAGACATAGCAGACACCTAGGGTTCAAATTGAATCCACAGAAGGTAAACAGACGTTTGAACCTCCACGACAAATTCTAGTGTTAATCATATTGCTTGTAATGTTTGCTGGACAACTGGGAAAAATTAATGCTTACTAGCCACCACCATTTGAATGGATGCTAGTCGACCCAATTAATTTGCGAATCATACAGCGAATAACTACCTCAAGAAGTCCTATGTTCAATGTTACAAACTGTGAATTGAATCCACAGTATGGGGCAAATATCAATTCTAAAAATAATCAGTATGGAGTCAACAAATGGGGAACTTATTGGTGTCCAAGTTCTAATCCTGGGAAAGGATACTGTAATTCACCAGGCTATTGGTACTGTACATATTGGGGTTGCAAGACAATAGCTACTAAACCAGGCTGGAATGTACCCTGGAAAGATAAATGCTTGCAGGTAAACTGGGGACCATCACATTGTAAATCCTCTCAACATGCATATCATGGAGTACCCCTAGGTCATACTGGTAATTGCAGTAGATTAATAATTAAGGTTTTGAATCTGGATGACATAAGCTGGCTAATAGGGAGAATGTGGGTAGTAGTGTATGAGGCACCTGGATGAGACCCAGGAGGACAAATCCAAATTATTAAACGAGTTGCAACTAAGCAAATATCAGTAGGCCCTGATCTCGTTCTGGAAAAAGAACCCACAGGTACTTCGCAGACGACTATTGTTGAGGAAAATATTATTGAATCCTTGAGTAATGATACCTTTGATCCTGAAGAAAATTTTGGAGCTAACACCTTTTGGAAGCTAATGCAAGTCAGCTATCAAGTTCTAAATGTAACTAGCCCGAACCTCACAGAACACTGTTGGCTATGCTTTGACACAAGACCACCTTTCTATGAAGCAATAGGGGTAGCTGATTAACCTAAACGTGTTAACGGTTCAAGTCCATCACAATGTAAATGGGAAAAAGAGACATGAGGGATAACTTTAAAACAAGTAACTGGTAGGTGTATCGGAACGGTACCACCAAACCAAAGACACCTTTGCCAAGCTAGTACCTCAGTTGTCAAATCCTGGAAACTAGCAGAGTGGCTTATACCAGCAAATAACACCAGATGGGTATGCTCAACCCTGGGAGTTACCCATTGCATTAACTTATGGTTATTTAATGACTCTAGTGATTCTTGTATACAAGTGATAATAGTTCCCAAAATCCTGTATTATCCTGAAGATTTTATGTATAAGACTATAATTGAGCACCACCTAGTGAAAAGAGAACCTTGTAACACATTAACAGTTGCCACTTTAATGATCATAGGAGGAACAGGCATAGGCACTGGGGTAGCTTCTTTGGTGAAACAGAATAACGAATTTAGCTCTCTAAGAAGAGCAGTAGATGAATATTTAACCAGAACAGAGCAGTCAATCACGGCATTAGAGGAGTCACTTAGGTCACTATCTGAAGTAGTCTTACAAAATCGGCAGGGATTGGACTTAATGTTCTTAACAAGGATGGCTTTGTGCAGCCCTTAAAAGAAGAATGTTGTGTGTATGCTGATCACACAGGTATTGTCCGAGATACCATGACCAAACTCCGAGGTCTCTAGAAACAAAAAAGGGAAAAAGAGGCACAACAAAGTTGGTACGAATCATGGTTTGCTAATTCTCCTTGGCTTACTACCTTGTTGTCCACTATCGCGGGACCTCTGATTCTATTACTTTTAACTCTAAATTTTGGTCTTTGCATATTTAATGAAGTAATTGATATTGTAAAAGGACGACTAGAGGCAGCTCATTTAATGTTAATTAGAGCTAAATATGAACCTATACAAGAACCCCAATTTGATGAGACTTTGGTCTTAAGCCAAATAGAATTACAGCAGTTCACTGAACAAAACAGTATAAAGGAACAGGGGTGATTGTGATAAGTAACAATCGTGTTTGTTCACTGAACCTCCCTTAAAGTGAATGGAGTGTAAGCTTGAGGTAAGAAGACACTGGCCCATCACCTGAACAGACAACTCCCTTAAGAAGCGGAATGTACGTTGAGATAAAAAAACACTGACCCATCACTTGAACAGTCCCCATGGAAGAAGAAAAGACCCTATCAACACCTCGTACCTGCGTAGAGAAGCACCAAGGGGTCTACTGACAAGAAAGTAAAAGGGTATATAAGATAAGAGGGACTTAAACTTTTGCGAGCCGTTGGTGGAGTGGAGACTCCCCGGCCGCCCAGCGCTGTTTTTCTTGCTGTCGCTTGCTTGATCAAATAAATTTTTTATACTCTTACTCGTTCCTGTCAACTATTGGAACTATCCTACAACAAATATTCCCAAGTGGTGATTTCCTACTGCATTGAAGGGATTATTTAAGTGTTTCTAGTCAACTAAAAAAATATGGTTATGTCATCTTATTCTCATTCTCCTAGCTTGATATACTATGCTAGCCCTCATTCTGTACTATATGGTGGAAACTCCAGAGCCAACAGGAATGAGGACCTCAGAAAATGACAGGAGACAAGGGATGTCCCATGAAATTAACTGCACTTACATATATTGAAAGAGGCTTTAATCAGTGGTCCACAAGTGGAAGCAAAGACTAAGTTGCCCAAGACTGTCCACAGATGACTCAACTAGCAGTTCAGCTGTTGGACTGGCAGCACGAACACCTATATGGCAAATAACTACCTGAATGTCTGAAGTGAAAGCACAGGACCTCAAATGTATTTAAATTTAACTATATTCACTTTAATTTAATTTTAATTTTTTTTTCCAATCTAAATTAAAGCTATTGCAGATATTTAACAGTAACTTTTTATTGTAATAGTAGCCAAAAAAAATGAGGCACACAGACTGTAATGCAGCTTGTATACCTCTTTCTCTCAATTCCTTACCACCAATCTCCATAGCTGTTTGTACAATACCATTGTTTTCATCTGCCATTCAGGTACCCCTTGGAGACTATATCTGTCTTTCTTTCATGTGGAGAAGAATACTTTCAGCCTATTTGAACACATAACTTTATATTTTAAACATAAATGAACACATCATAAGAGAATTATTTACCTTCAGGATTACAAGGTGTCGGGTTGTACTAGATTGCTTTTTTATTCACCATTAGGGAAGAAAAACATCCCTTAGAACATACTGTCTAAAGAGTCTCAGCAAACAAGAGGTTGAAGACTGATCCAGAATCCTGGAATTACCTAGTTTCCTGCACATAAGAAGTTGCCAGTAAACTCAACCTGTAAGAAATTCCATTACTAACTTTCCAATATCTAAGTAGTTCCAAGAAGCCTCTGTTTTAGAAGCTTTAGTGTGCAGTTACAGCACTGAAAGCCTACACCTATGAGAGCAACACATTAAAAGCCTTCCCATAAAGAAATTTATTTTCTAGCATTAAGTTAAGATCATAAGATAAACAAAGGATTAAGGATAGACTCGATAAAAAGTTTAAAAGTGCCTTAGCTGTTAACAAGTGAGCCTCATCTACTTCTTGATGAATTAAAAACTTCCAGAGGATGACTAGAAAGCACCATGACTAGACATTCAGAAGGTTAAGTAACTGCGTTAGCAGTACCCTACACAGACTGCCACCCAGTTATGAAACTAAACTGGATGTCTCTGCCACTTAACACAGATGATAACTGTTTTCAGAGGCTTGACATTTTGCCTCTGTCAGAGGCAAATTAAGAGAGCTACAATTTTGACATTGATATTAGAAAATGTTTTAACTAAACATCATTTGGGTTGCATCGGATTCACTTTATACATTCAAAATTATGACTAGAACTATATCTTCAGATTCTTTTGAGTGCAAGAGGTCTGAATGAGAAAGTGGGAACAACAATATATACGTTCTAACAAAGAAGTCTGATAAAAAGAAGCTTGGTTCATAACATATATGTAAAATTATGCGACAGGTTTCCCTTGATGGCATTTCAGCAAATACTGTACCAGTACGAACTCAGCAGCTCACCATCAAATTACAAAGCTCCAGTACAAACTGGTGTAGCCCAAGCTACTGAAACACCAAGATAACAATGTTAATAAGATTAACATTTAGATTTCATATTTCAGAGCAATAAAAAAAAATCTGCTCTAAAAATTATATTTAAGAAAAGAACAATTAAGAAATAAAACCCTTGAAATACAAAATATAACTTTTTCTTTTACATACAAATACTGCTTGGTAATTGTAAAAAGGCTTCTAAAAATTTTCAGTTTTTGTAAATATTTATTCTGTAAAACTCTGTGATGCTCACTCTAAAGTACGTAAATGATTACAAGCTCTTTTCTAATAGGATCATTGGCACCTGCCACAATGCAATGATATTTAATTAGAGTTAAATATTAGAAGCAAATGAACTTATTACATTTGCTTCACTAATGACATACAGCTTTCTTTATAAGAAGAACTAATTATTTATATGTTCCTTAGAGCTCTACTCTTCTCCACTTTCACAACATTTTAAGTACACAGATAATAACTGTTTAGGAGGTGAGCAAGTGACTATTGCTTATGTACATTCAACTGCTTCTATTGAGGAACAGGCTAAGTGCTCTGGGCTACTGTCAGCACCCAGCTTGACAGGCTCTGCCTCCATTTATCAACAAATTATCTAGGTTTCTTTACCTGTCAAAACCACTTGTCACTCTATCATAGTTTCTGAAGTTATGTGCCACTCTACAATAAACAATTAAAGCAAACCAAGAAGTCTTTCACTTCTCTCTACACCGTTTGAAAACCTTATTTCCCAGGCACTGCCTTACTCTCCCTTCTGCACTATCCTTCTCCCTGACTTCAGCCTCCTCTCTTCCTTATGTTTATGAAGTATTACTATTGCTTTACAGATAAATTCTTCCAGTTATTTGACAATAACCAGTTCAAATGAGCTGCTCTTTCTTTTCCATATACTTCCTCATTCCAACACTCTTGAGACTGCTACAGCGTTTTTTTCCTGTCCTAGCCTGTTTACAGAACTAACTGCATGGACTGCATGCTTCACTGTGGTTTCTGGCTTCTCACTGAGGGCTACTTGTCACAAATAAAACTTTTAGCCACCACCTCTGAAAAACTCTGCATTTAAGCCAGCAACAAAACCATAAAAAAAAATTAAAAGCACAAAGTAGAACACAGAATACAACAAAGACAACACTGGTTGTCTTCAGCAGAAAATCAAAGGACAAACTACCAAATTACTCTTGCAATCCTATCCAGCCAATACAATGCTGGATAAAAGAAAACATATGCAGCAACTCAGCTACAAAATCCCAGCAGGTCTTTGCCAAGTATGCATGAACAAGAATTACTCAGTGCTTATTTGTTCAGCGTTGATGTTACTTTCACAGTAAAAAAGATGCTATATCATTATTACAGATTATTTATATATATATACACACTCTTTATACTCTTCAATTTCACTTCTGATCCAAAAGCTGCAGTACTGGATCAAGAAGCCTGAAGTTTCTTTCTGTAGAAAAAAAAAACCAACAAACCTGCTCTTCCAAGTTCTATCATCATGAAAACAATTCAGAATTTAAGTTATAAATTCAGTTTGAAGCATACATCCAGAACAAGAGATGCAAGCCCTAATGACCAATCTCCGGTAGTCAAAAAGCAATTTCAAACAAACTCTCCCAAATTTGAACGTGAAGTAGCTTCTGGCAGTAGAACAATGGGTAGACTCACAGCACCAGTCACTTGGTACCACAAAATTCTTACTGGCCTTCTTTAGAAGCATTTCCCAAACACACCATAATCCAATCAGTCCAAAACACTGGAGAGACATTTTTAATCCCTAAACTTTGGGACAGTCATCCCAAATTTGGGATACCAATGTATTCTGAACACCTCCTTGACTATTCTTTCCATCACTGTATGAAGAGGACAGGTATTCCTCCACGATTTTAGAAAGTTCTGACCACTTTCTACCTTCTAACCAATGATGTCTCATTGTTTACAACTGAACTCATTAGGCCATCTGAATTAAGAAGAAATCTGAAACAGAAACTTATTTTATCAGCTACGACTTTAATAAAAATCTAGAGATGAAGATGCTTTCCAACATATTGCCAGCTCTTAGTTCACAAGCATTACAGTGAAGTACCAAATCTTTATTAATGGGCCACATTTAAAAATACTTCAACTGGTATTTGAAGTGTCATAAATCATTTACAATTAAATATTCAATAGTTTTAGCCAGCCAACAGCAAAATCCATAACACAAGCAAATAAACTAGTTTCTTAAATATAAAAGAAAATGTTTTTAAAATATTTAAAATATTAGTTAAGCTATCCAAACTATTTGTTGCCTTTGTACTTTAAATGAAAGCACTATTTTCCATTACAATTAATAAAACTCAATAGCTTGATCTTATATTAGTATCAACAACTTAGCTACAACTAAGAACAAAAGAAGGAGAACAGGAAGCAAGGTTTGAATTTCCTTTCTTGCAGTTTTAAATGAGCAATTTTAGTAAATTCTGCACATCAACCAAAATTAGCATCAGTAAGAACTAAAGTCCTGCCAAACCCTTTACTAGGCCTAACTTCAACAGCCTTTCTCCCTTGATGGGTTAATATGCAACTGAAAATGGCTGCTTTTCCTTACTGTTCAGCAGCAAACATTTAGGAAGACAATGAAAATAAGCACTGGTCAGAATGAATTTCAAGCACAAGTATCCATGCATACTCAACTGAGTACGGAATAAGAACAAATGACACAATTGATTCAAGGGAGCTCTCCTCCTTGTGCATTTGAAAGGTGGAACAGCTTTAAACGTGGCAGGGGAAAAAAAAAGCACTTTTACCTACTGTAGCTGCACAAAAAGTACAATTATCACAGATGACCAAAAAGCACTTCTCGTGCCTTAAGGGATGGTCTTGAGGTGTACAGAATGAGTAAAACAGCATTCCTAGAGAAAAGACAAAATGTTTTCCTATTACAGAATCACAGAAATTAGGGGCTGGAAGGGATCTAGAAGATCATCTAGTCCAACCCCCCTGACAGAGCAGGATCACCTAGACCAAGTCACCCAGGAACAGATCCAGGCG
>WYEA01146572.1:0-11646 GCA_033558465.1 Alcedo atthis | reverse complement strand
CGGGAGGCCCCCGGAGCGGGAGGGCCCCGGAGCGGGAGGAGCCCGGAGCGGGGGGGGCCCGGAGCGGGAGCGGCCCGGAGCGGGAGCGGCCCGGAGCGGGAGCAGGCAGCCCCACAGCAGGGGGGGGGGCAGCCCCGCAGCCCTTTCCAGGGCCACCTCGCTCAGGAGAAATACTTTCGTGCCATGGAGAAGGCAGACCTCACGGACTGATTTGTGATGCGGGATTTGAATGGGGAGCAGCAGAAAAATCCATATTTCTCTGAAGGGATGTTGATAGACTCCTTTAGGTTTTCATAGCTCAGAATGGATGTTTGTGGGGTGGCACACAGAATCCTAAATGCACCATAGCTCTTCTTTACGTAAAAAGGCATTGACTGCATTTTAATGTTTTAAGAGGCTATTTGTATAACGTGTCAAGCAGGACATAGAATTTATAAAAAATATCTGCTTTAATTCCCCAGCAAGTGTCAGAGGAGATGAGTCACTGCAGTGCAGGATTCACCAAGCACAGCACAGATTGGACACCCTTAATCCTTGTCAAATTATGCATCCTTATTCCCCTGCCTTCCCAGTGGGTGAGCATCCTTGCCAGACTCCTGATGACCACGTTCTGCCTCCTCCCCTGTTTCCCCCTTCTTTCCCGAGAGCCTCCTTGCAGCCCCAGCCCTGAGCTCTGGGTGCAGGAGTCTTTTGTTGGCCTGTTAGATTTTCTGCTGCTAACAAGACCCCTGAGTCTCTCCTTGATTGTGGGGGTGTGTGGGGGCATTTCCAAAGCATGGCTGTGCTCTACAGGGTTATTTCTGGTCTTTTCTTATATTACTAGGATAAAAAAACTGGAAGTGGTTTAATTTAACTCCACTTGGTGGAGTGCATCAGGGAATTGCTCATTTTAGGCCTGTGTATAACAATCGAGTTTTCTTTCAGCAATCTTAGCTAGGCCTCTAATTGCCAGCCAGTGTGATTTATCACTGGGGCTCAGTGCAGCTTTCAAACATACATAGAGCATACTGAGGACATCTTGATGTGCTGCAGTAAAGAGGCTGGGCAGGACTGATGGAACAGTTCAGGAGGGATCTTGGAGGTGCCCAGGAGTAGCCACGTGGACGCTGGGGTTAAGGCAGCCCTCATACCCATTGCCAGCCAGGGCAAGGTCGAGCTGTTTGATGATTGCAAGCCCTGAGCTGAGGAAGGAGCACTCTCATGGTGCAAGGTTAGCACAGTGCCAGCAGTGCAGACCATGAAGATCCAACTCCCAGGGGTGCAGATGAGACAGATCCAGACTGAGACAGTGTTATGGCTCCAGAATCACTGAGACACCTGCATAGACAAGGCACAGTGGCTTTCTAGAAAAGAAATCTTCCCACTGTAGACTTGATAGAAGCCTCCTGTCCAAGAAATGTGGAGTTTCAGGAGTTTGTGTATGTGGATAGATACTATAAACCACTGAATCCACCCTCGACCAGAAATAGACCGGTGTAAGTGGTAAGTATGTTTGTGGTGGCATTTAATAAATGTTTTAGTCCAGTATTATTATATATATTTTCCTGGTAAGGTCAAAAAGCACAGCAACAGTTGTGAATTTCAGGTTTATTACATTTTCAGTAGTTTACTAGCGAAGACTTGACATTTCCTTGCAGTAGTAATTTCCTCTAAATCAGTATTGACCACTGTAAGGATGTGCATACATTCCAGATGCAGCTGCTCTGTAACACTTGGTTAAATACTGACTGCTCAGGTACTCACCTGCAGCCCAGGGGACTTCTCTGTGAGCATGAAGGGGCAGAACAAGAACATTTTTAAAAGGTCCCATAAGATTTATTGTATGTAGCATGGTTGCTGGCTTTTACACAGAAGTATTGTCCTTTTTTTCCTCTGGATGAAGAATAAGGAAGCACTTGCTTCCTCTGGGGTCAGTCCTTCCTGCAGCCTGTTCCCTGGCTGAGGGCTGAGGTGAGCTGCATCACTGCTCTGCCTTAGCTGGGGGCTGGTGTTCAGCTTCCCTTCAGCAGACACACACCGGGGTGTATTTTGTCAGCAGATCTGTGGGTGTTGGTTTCTTTCCTTCCCCTTCAGTGTCTCTTGATTTTTCCTGTTGTTGGTAATGCCATGTGTGGCTTGAATGCACCTTTTCCAGTGTGCTGAGGTGCAGCTGATGAGAAGCCCTTCCCATGCTGCAGGCAAGCCCAGTTCTCACTGGAAGGCTTCACCAGGGGGCTGCTCTGGTGTCTGCCTTTGCCCAGTGGTGGTGATGGGTTTGTGCTGGTAGGTGAAGGCTCTAGGAGCAGTCGGAGTCTGCCTCTGTGCTTCCCCTGAAGGGCTGTGAAGACAGTTCTGTTGGAAGTTTCACTGAGCTGGTATCTTTGGCCTCCAGAGGCAGCCACTGGAGCACAGTGGAGTGTGGAGATCCTGCTCCTTTGCAGAGGGAGAAGTGAGGAGATTTCCTTTAGCCCAGCCCAGCCCCTGTTCTGTTCCTGCCTTGGCTGGTGTGGTCTGCTGGTGCTGCTTCTGAGGAAGAGGAGGGTTTCAGCCAAGTCTGCTCTTCTTCAGCTCTGAAGTCACCCCCTGAGCTGGTTTTTGTTCACAGGGACACGGCACAGCCAGGCACCTCACGCTGGGGCTGTTCTGCCCCGGGTGCTGCAAAGACCTCAGCATCTCTGCAGCTTAGGGGGGTTCAGACAGTCCTGGTGCTGTGTGGTGCTGTTTGCCATTCTTGGGTGGGGTCTGGCTTTGCCTGGCCTGCACAGTGCTTTTCAGAGTGTGATGGGAACATCCCCACTAGGTCTGTCACACAGCACTGAAAATGTCAAATTGCATACGTATGCTGTTGCTTCAGATGCACTTGGCTGTTCATTATTATAATTGGATACTTCTGGTAAATAATAAATGTAGTTTCTGACTTAACTTCCTTTATGAGCCATTCTGCTTCAGGATATACTAGAAATAACTTAAGTCCTCATCTGCCAGCTCGTTCCCCTGTACTTTTTTAGGACTGAAGCAAATCGAGTATCTGTGTTAGACCGAAATTGGGAAGAACGGGGCCAGCTCTGCTTTAGAGTTGGCTTTTTTAACATGAACAGCTTGGTGGTCTCAGTTTTACACAGTCTTTTTAGATCTGTTGTCAGTCTGCTAACTCAGATGCCCAGAGAAGTCTCCTCTGACTTCTCCCTGGACACAAGGTTGTTTTGCTAGCGGGGGCTGGAGAGATGGAGTAATCTGGAAATGGTACCTAAATGTCTTGTATAAGTAAAAATAAACCACGTTACAGATGCTTCTTCAGGAGATACTGATCACATGGGTATGTTAGGGTCGAGAGAGAGAATAAAGCATCTGAGTAACCATACCCTTCTGAAATGCTGTGGCATCTGTTTTTCTCCAGGCTGCTTTAAAGTGCCGTGGCTGTTGTCATGGTCGAGGTCACCCCCCTCACTGGTTTCTGCCTCCACCCTGAGCACAGCAAGGAAGATGAGGCAGCCATACCTCCTGGAGCTGAGCTGCTCTGAGTGTACAGGAGGAATTGCAGGAAAATTACACTTGGAATTACAGTCAAGGGGCTGACTGAAGTCTCCCCAAAGTAGAAGCATTTACTCTGAATGTAAAAGCTGAAGCTTCATTTGGAATCATGGAATGGATTGGAGTGGAAGGGACTGCTCAAGGTCATCTGGTCCAACCCTCTGCAGGGAGCAGGGACATCTGCAACTGGAGCAGAGTGCTCGGAGCCCCATCCAGCCTGATCCTGAATGTCTCCAGGGATGGGGCAGTGACCACCTCCCTGGGCAACCTGTTCCAGTGTCCACCGCCCGCAGAGTAAAGAACTTCTGCCCAAGTTCTTTAGTTGAAAACCATTGCTTCTTGTCCTCCTGCTGCAGTTTCCAGGGGCTTGTGCAGAGGTTCTGCCAAAATACATCACCGTGTTTACTTTTTCACTCGGAATGAACTCCACCTAAAAATAAATGGCAAAAACTGTCTTGGCATCAGGGCTGCACCACTGGGTGTACTTCCACTTACAGCTGAGCCTCTGAATAGGCAGCAGCAGTCTGTGATATTTAAGGATCTGTGCCAGAGTGTATGATAGAAAGAAGCAGGTACTTTTTCTCCTCTCCTCTCTGTGTCTGGTAGTTTCTGGTGCTAAGAGAACATTGTGCATTTCAGACACAGCATTGGGGTGTGGGACGAGGTGTCAGGTGTGTCCCAGTGGCAAGACAGGGACCTTGTTTGGGATTGGGAACCCAGTCCCCGTACAGAGAAGGTGTTACCAACTTGCTGTGAGCAGCTAGTCATCCCAAAAGCTCCGTAGCCTTTCTGGTGCTCTGTGGCAGGTGACACATGGTCAGCACCACCTCTTGCTATGTGACAGATCAGGACAGACCAGTATGTTCTTCTGCTTCCATTTGTTTTCCTTCTCCTCACCTCTCTCTGTTTTTTTCCCCCATCATTTCCCTGTGAACTCTGACCTTCAGAGCTTCTCTCCAAGGCATGTGTCTGTGTAGAGACACTAGCTGAGTGTGTGCTGCTAACCAGGCTGGATGTTTGCTTTTTTGGCCATTGCTGTTTGGTTCTACTTTAGCATGTTTGCTCAGAGCTAATGAGGATATTCTCCATACAGAGTGAGGCGTTTATGGAGAAAGGAGCATCTTAAACATTTATTGAAATCTGATCTGGAGATAAATCATGACATTTCCATCTAAAAATGCATTTCTATTAATAATATCCTCAGTTGGTGTGGTTGGTTGGTTTGTTTATTTATTTTAAAAATTCATGTGAAGCCCACACAAACAAAATTACAGTTTATAGAGCCTAAAATGCTAAAGGATCTACTTGGAGAGAGCTGGCAGTGCTGCCTGGATGCTGAAGCACTCAGGCAGGGGCCAGGGTCAGAAGCAGTTGTGTGTTTGTGTGGTCAGGTGCTGTTGTGTGTTTGTGAGGACACTGGGAGCTGCTGCCTCCTCCCGCCCGTGCCACCCTCCGCAGGGTGAGGAGGACCAAGGTGGTTGGTCAGTTCAAGCCTTTGGAATGCAAAGGGCAGCCCTGTCTGCCTCAGGGCCTGGCAGCAGCAGATGCTGCTGGTGCTCTGTGGGTGGGTGCCTGCTTCTGCAAACCAAAAAACCCAACAAAATGAAAAGGAACAAACTAAGGAGAGGAAGAAAATCTCAGTGTGGGGTTCCTCCTTCCCCAAGGGAATGCTTTTCTGTGGCTGTTGAGTTGGATCAATCCACTCTGCTACACAGCACAGCTTCATACACAGTGCACCCTGCTGAGAGCAGGCATCTGAACAGTGAGGATGGGGAGAAGACTGATGCATTGGAGGGCACGTGTGTGTTAAAGCATCTTAACCCAGTTTTGCTACTGAATAAAGTATTTTATATAACTGCATCATTTGAATATAAGAACAAAAATAATGACTGTGAGGCAGTAGCACAGATTGCTCAGAGGCTGGGGACTCGTTACCCTTGGGGATCCTCAAGTTGCCTGCACATGGTTCTGGGCAGCGTGCTGTAGGTGGCCCTGCTGGAGAAGGGGGTTGCACAGGGGGTCCTCCCAAGGCTCCTTCCAGCCTCAGCCATGTGGATACACCCTGAGATTCCCATCCCTTCCCTGGCAGGCCATTGTGCACCCCCCAGTATGGTTCTGGTGGGCTTCACAGGGGCTGTGGCCCTTGGAAGGAGGTGCTCGGGCTCTCCCATGGTGTTCCCACGTCACCCCTGCTGCCAGGGGCTCCCCAGAACATCTGTGAGAAAAGTTCCTCAGCTTCAGTTGTAATCACACCAGGGTGGGTTAGAAGAGGCAACATGAGCAACGTGGAGATGAGGCACAGAGACTTGATTTTTAAACTGTTTCACTTAAAATAATGTGACTATTTTTCCTATGCAAAACTTGGAAATGGCAGTGAATTAACTTCTTGAAAATGATGTAGAATTCAGGTGTGGGTAAGGTGCTGTGATGATTTTAATACTGTCATTATCATCATCACTCAGGTATATGACTGTCAGTTAAATAATTCCTAGGGTTTTTTTCTCTGTGATAGAGGTATAAGCCTGTTTATATCTGTGAAAAACTAATTCCTTTGATTCAGTCAGAGCAGGGAAATGAACAGAGCTGAGTGGCTGTGAAAATCAGCTTGTTCAATTCCTTATTAGCACTGAGTTTTAGATATGAAAGTATCCTGAATGTTGATGAGTCTTTTATTTACTGAAACCTGCATGCAGCTGCATCATGCAGGTCAGTAGTGTGTACTGTCTGGTAAGTTTCGTGTCAGCAGTGCAGTAATGAATTGCTGGTGTCAGAGTAGTGACTCCTCCTGGCTGAGCTGGAGGTGTCTGCAGTCACCAGGCACCTTGGTGTTGCAGGACCAGGCACAGTGAGGTCTGAGAGCTGCTTGGTGCCCGTGGTCCTCAGTTCAGTGCTTGGCCTCACACGATTAATGCTTTGCCAGCCACCAGGCTTTCTTTTCCTCTCTAGTAAGGGAAGCTGGACTGTATTTTTTGGGGTGTGAACACAGCTTTCAGATATGGAAGAAGTTCCATATGCACATCATCTCCTGGCTATTCGGTGAGCAGCTGGACATAGCTTTTGCAGAGGGAGTTATGTCGAGCATGGTCCCAATCCAGCAAAGCATTTAAAGCATGTGCTTCAGTCTCCCTGATGTGGCCAGTTTAACTTAAAGCAAATTGCCACACAGGGTGAGCCTGTCTGTCTCCTGCATGGAAAACCCAAACCTTGGGCATCTGCGCTGCTTGCTTAAAAAAGAGTGTCCGTGTTGAGCCAAGGGATGTTAAGCCTGCCCTGTCCTGCATTTGTGGTGCATAGTCCTCTGTTACTGAGTTCCATAAGACCCAAAGATGAAATAAGTGTTTCTGTTTTGTGCAGCAGAAGGGATGGGCTGCAAGGCAAGTGCAGTGCTGTTTGTACCCACGGCTCTGGGCACGGAGAGGAGTTACTGTCACTGTGATGGAATAACTACAATCTATGAGGAAAGATATATTTGGGCAAGGACTGTGTATTCCATTAAAGGCTAAATGTGACACATCAGAGAGCCTGAGAAGCACCTCTGGAGGCACAGGGCTATTTTTGGTGACAGTTGAGGCATTAGCTTGTGAAATGGTAAAAATCAGAGCAGGGCTGTTATTTCTACAGGCAGGGAGTGTAGGCAGTCTGGGGCTCAGATGCACTCCCCCTTCTCAGGCCAGCCCCCAGCCAGGGCCCAAGGGCAGATCCCAGTCCCTCGGAGCCCTTCTGAGGCACAGCAGGCTACCTGGGGCTTCTGGATGCTCAGGCTGCACTGTGTGGTGCACAAAGATAATTTTGATGCTATCTCATTTACTGCTTGTCAGCAGTGCTTTGGCTTTGTCCCGACTCCCCTTCTACTGAGTCACTGTCTTGTGCTGCTGGAGGGACTGAGATCTTTGTTGCTGTCAGCTCTGTGGTGGGTGTTTCTGCTCCATCACTGGAATGAATTACACGCTGCTGCTGCTGCTGAATTTGCAGCGTCTGTTGGCTCTCAGCAATTAGCCATAATGACCCTTGGTACCTCAGTCAGTAAAGTACAACTGTTGTATACATCTCGAGGCCGATTTTAACACATGGTGCCTTTCCAGTGGCAGTATCTGCTGCTCTCTGTAGGGGCATTTCATTACAGACTGCTCTGGCTCCCACTGAACCACACTGAAAACTGGAGCAGATTCAGACCCGTGTCATTGGTTGGGGAAAATAATGAGAGAGGGAAGGTGAATTTGGCAGGCAGGGGCACAGACACACAGAAAGTCTTCGGGTGGAAGCAACAGAGCTTTTCACTCCAGAGCTGGCTCGAAGCAGCCTTGGGCAGAGCTGAAGAGCAGGAGAGGTGGATGTTGCTCCTGGAGAAGAGCCCTTGCTCTGGCCTGGGATGGTGGCTGAAGTGGGAGCCCAACCTCCCTGTCAGCAGCAGGAGCAGCGCTGGCTCCCTGGAGCTTGGGCACGGGCACAGCAGGCTGCAGAGCTTGCACCACCTGCAGAGCTTGCACCACCTGCAGAGCTTGCACCAGCAGCAGCAGCTCCACCAGCAGCAGCAGCTCCACCAGCAGAGCTTCACGTGCTGGTGTCCAGGACAGGGTCTGAAACGTGTCCCGAGTGGTGTCTCCATCCAGCAGCTGAATAAGGGCTCTGGCGTGTTCCTGGTGGAATACCAGTGGCTGGAGACACGTGCAGTGTGTGTTTGTTTGTTTTCTGTGGCAGGTCAGGGATGTAGAAGTTGGTAGCTGTTTTGTTTGAGTTTTTCTTTCAGGTCATAAGAAATGGACATGCCTGTTGATCTCACACACACCTGGAAAGTTTCTCCCAGTAGTTCCTAGCTCGGGTCTAAAGCCCTGGCATGAGCAGTTGCAGGATGACAGGCCTTTCCCTGCTGGGCAAACACTGTACTCTGCTTCAGCTTGAACTTCTCCAGTGGGGATTCACCCTCAGGTTTTAGACAAGGCTCTTCTCTTTAGGAAGCTAATGCTGGATATGGCTTCTTAAAAAGGTATTTGCTTTGGACATGAAGTTATGTATCACTAACTAGGCTGGGGTTTGTCAATAACTCAGTATATCGAGGTGGGACTCCACTCTAGTGTAAGAAATGACACAGCTACTGTGGGAGCACTGAGAGCAACTGTTTGCATCTTGCTTTGCAGTCAGGGAAGACTGGGGGGTGTCTCACCATGGACTGTCCTGTGAAACCAGCTAAACTGCAATCTCACATTCACAGGCTAAATTCAGTTGGAATGGTGTGAGGTTGTGCCACTGTGGGTTGTATTTATATATGGTGTGTATGGTTCTTTCCCAAGGGGTAAGACCAGCTCTCATTTCCCGGGATGTCTGTTCATCAGAGGGGTAACTGCCCCTGCCTCAGAGGGTTTGGGTGTTGGCATTCACACCTGGTGTGTAAGGAGAGAGGGGACACACAGCATTAGTGCAGTCTGGTGCCAGGCAGGGTTCAGCAGCCTGCAGCTGGTGACTGGCATTGAAGGTGGCTGCTTGGCTTCCTTTCCAGGGGAGATCATGAGTGAGAAGCAGGAAGAAGAAAACAGAATGGACAGAAAAAATACTTTCTGAATTGAAAGCATTTGTTTTCAATCAGAGATCATAATAAATGTGGGGTTTTTAAGTTTTGACATGCTGTATTTTGGTCAGTTTATTATTTTTTTTACCACGAGCTGATGTCATCACTGGATCCGTCAGGCAGTTTCAGAACGATTGCTCTAGGTTGCATCATAATGTTAAAATCTTTCGGTTTTAACCCAGAATGTCTCTCTTGGAACAGTTAGAAGACGACCTATTTTAGCCAAATTGTGTCAGTTTTAAACGATGCAAACTGCAGAACCCAAAGCAAGCTGAGTGAAGCTCTGTGATTTCAGTGTTCAGGGTGTTTCCAAAGGCTTGGGAGTGTGAGAGAGGAGTGGGGTATGAGAAAGTCTTGATTCAGAAGTCCTGTCTTCTTCATTTATATTTTCCTTTTCCCTCCCTTATCCCATCTCCAAAAATACATACAATTTAAGTCCCTTCACCCCATATTCTTGCATGTTATTGATGTAACTCTCAATGTGATTAGGCTTTAGAAGATATTAAAACACAAGGGTAGCTTACAGTCAAAGTGTAGAGGCAGCCAGATGCTCGTGGCTAGTTTGACACTGTCGTGTGACACGGCTGACGTCCTGAGCTCACAGTCACTGTGACAAGGGCAGCATTTCAGCACCTTTAGAAGTTGTCCTGTGTGTGATGCTGCTTCGTAATCAGAACCTTCCTGTCCCATCAAACACAGTTGGCTCTTTTGCTGCAGGACGGTGGTTGTTGGGGTTGGGGTGTTTTGAGGAGCATAAATAACAGCAGAGATTTGTTCAGTATTGTGACTCACTTGTTTGTGTTTAGATTCATAAATACTTTCTTTTTGGCTCGGCAGAATAAACAAAAATTAAGAGAAGAGTGTTACTGGTTTGCATTCTCGTCCAGATTTATATGAATTTTCTGTATTTATCTAGCTCCATTTGCTCACGTTGCATCTCTATACAGACTGTTTTTTGGCCCTTCTCTGCTGAACAGGTACCTCTTACCAACGTGCCTAACGAGCCCAGTTCTGGGATCTGCAGTTTGGGGGCTGATCATCATTAGTCTACGGGTTTGGATATTCTGGATATTGGTTTTTATGGATTGCTGCAGTTTGCTTTGTAAAATGCTGAGCGATAACCATGTTCTGGCAATAATTCATGTGGGGGTTTTGCCTGTTTGCAGTTTGTGTAGTTGGTTAGTTTTTGGTTTGGTTGAGTGACAGACTGAGCAGCCCATGAGTATCCCTGCATTTCATGGGATGCTCCCAGCCCTGGCTGGGTGGGTTGCATGGTGGTTTTTGCTGGTGGCACATACCTGAATATCCTTGTGCCACATCTGCTTGTGTGACCCGACAAGCGGGTGTTCAGAATTGATGCAGTGTCAGGAAACACCTCTGGAAGTGGCACCTTCAGCACCAGCGTGTGCCCCCACTTGCCTGGTGATTCTCATTGATCCACAGCACATCCCCAGCCCGCAATAAAAACTGTGGTGTGGAAATGCAGCTTAGTCAACTTGCCTTAAAACCCACAGAAACAGTATGGTTAGGTGACATAATCTGAGTGTGATTGTTCAGCCACTCGTGTTGTGCAGAGGAATGTTCCTACCACATGCCAGTTCTCTTTCTGCATCAAACGGTGCATTGTGCAGCAGAAAACAGAGCCTCTCAGTGTCAGCCAGAAATAGGGATGGCAGAAGAATCCTACCAGCGTTGATGCTTCCCTCCCCTGCTCTGGGCAGCATTCCTCCCCTCTAAAGACCTGATGTTTCAGATCCATACCATCTTTCCCACCTCAGCACAGACCCTGGCGGTGCTGCAGCTGCCTCCTGCTCTTGTTGCTGTGGAGCAGTGCTCAGCTCAGCCAGGGAGCTCTGCCCTAGCTCTGGCAGACACAGCATTCAGCCTCTGCTCTGGCTGATGGTGTTCTGGTGCAGAAAGTGTCCAGGGTATTCTGGGATGCTTTGGAAGGACATTCTGCCTGCACCCCCAGCCCTGGTGTGAGCGTTTCCATGCCTGCTGCATCTGCCTGCTGATGGTTGGAATGAGCCTGAAAGGTCTGGGATTAGCTGCCATTCACTGGAGCTTCCTTTCAATCTTTGTTAGCCAAGATGACTGACGTGTGGAAAGTGTGAATCTGCCTGCTAAAAATCACATTACTAAATTTTTTAACAGCACACATGTCCATTTTATCAGTTTAATCTCCAAGAAACAACCTAGAAGCTTGATGTGGTTTGAACATTTTGAAGACATTCAAGAAGCACTTGAAATATACAATAATAAAAGTAATTAAGCAATAGGTGTTTGATACAACTGATGATTTATCAAACATGTTAAAAATTCTTGCTAAGATGATTTGAAAAGTGCTAAATACATATTATTTAAAAAAACCAACAGAAGAGGTGAGGCAGAACTCCACACTCCAGCTGTCACTTGTTGTGACAATCTTATGGGCCACGTGGAGGTTTAGATCTTGCTGCTTGTTAAGTCACATGTGGCTTTGGGTTTTTTTTGCACGTTGTGTGACTACTTATTTTAGTACCATGGCTTTTCAGAGTCATCTTTGAAGTGGTGGTTGGTATAATGTGTGTATG